>CABFWO010001291.1:0-16040 GCA_902155825.1 Timema genevievae
CTATTCTGCAGTCATGTGTGGAGGTATAGCATACCACGCAGGCTGATTTATAAAGTTGCTACCTTACAATCTCGACGGAGTGTACAAGCTACAAAGAGAGAGCGAAAATACACAAACATCTATAAAGATGCACTAACAACCAAATGAAAGTTAAAACATATAAACGTTTTTAAACATGCACTAGCAACAAAGTGAAAGTTAAAATACACAAATGTCTAGAAACAATCACAAGCTACAAAGTAAAATTTAATATACACAAATGTATATAGACATGCACTAGCTACAAAATGAAAGTTAAAACATATAAACGTCTAAAAGCATGCATTAGCTACAAAGTGAAATTAAAAATGTTAAAGTATGAGTTTTCAGAGCTATCTTGTTTGAGAATTTATTCCGTGAGGGTGGAAACTAAAAGTTAGCTTGGAAAGGGTGGGCTCTACATGGTTGAAGGGAAAACAAGGCGAATAAGAGAGAGAGAGAGAGAGAGAGAGCGAGAGAGTGGGATTAAGGCTTGATAATGAGAACGGGACAGGGACTCTAAAGTAAGAAGTAATAACAGAGAGAGAAGGGTAAAGAGACGAAGGTAGGATGGCGGGGAAACAAATTGAAGATTTCTCCCTTAGGGAATGTAAATTGCCTGCGAGAGAAATTAAATACCAAAGCGAAACTGTGACTTTACACCATCAAAACGTAGACAAAATTGTTGTAAATACACTGCAATGTGATCTATTTATATATACTCGTATACACATAATATGTACATTTTTTATAACCTCGTCTTGCTACCTGTTCAGGTTATAATATATAGCACATATGATAGTTAGGCCTAGTCTAATGGGTTAAGAATGATGAAAGAAGCCTTTCAGGGGTAATCTACCCATATTTTCGTGGAAGGAAAGTGGGGAAACTATTTAGAAAAAAAAAAAAACTCATTAGACCCGACCAAGATTTGATCCCCAATCTCCCCGTCATCATCAGGTCAGTCTAAACACGAGAATGACCCCATGGACCATTCGGCCACTGAAGCGGACTATATATAAACTAAAATAATACTTGAAAAAAATTGTGAACCTTCTATTGTTGATGGTTTGTTTGTCTAGAACTGTATTTTGTAAGAAAAAATCTTACTTTAAGTAAAATTCATTTGGGATGCAAGCGTATAGCCCGAACTAGTAGCAAGACGTGGTGCTAAAATGAAATTGGGATGCATTTCAAAAGAACTATAGCCCACTTCGGTGGCCGTAGCCGTATGGTCTTACGCACTACTCTCGCAATAGCCTAGACTGCCGATGACGGGGAGATCGAGGTTAGAATCTTGGTCGGGTGTACTGAGAGTTTTTTTACATAATTGTTTTCCACTCTCCCTCTCTCTCTCTCTCTCCATGCAAATACGGTTACACTTCCTCGGAATATAATCTTACTCCTACCTAAACCACTAGCGTAATTAGCACGAAGGCATACAACCAGAACTGGTGGTAATAAGAGGTGCTAAAAAAATTAGAGCTATATTTTGATAATAGATCAAGTAAATATAAAAGGATTGGTCTCAATTAGTTGCAATTTGCTACATGTAATATATATATATATACTACGTGTAGCAAATTGCTATATATTCGCTACGAGTTGAGCCGGAAATTGGGTAGACCTAGATCTATCCAGGTAAAGCTCTATATCCGTCTTCGGCAGTCTAGTCTACCACGAGAGTAGTGCCTTAGACCATGCGTCCACCAAAGTGGGTTTTTACTTATTAAAATATTAAATAATCGAAAATTTCATTACATAAACATATTAATATCAAGTATCAGAGTAGTCAATTTTTTATTAAAAGTTAATACCAAATTAATTGTGAAACCCAAATTGAAAGGATTAGTAATATAATATACATTTTATATAAAACATTAATTATTCATTTTGGTACTATCTTTTAGTTGAAGACCAATTAAATAGGGGAAGAGGGAGGGGGTTAAGGAAACGCGAGTCAGGGTCAGTATATTTTTTCAGTTACACTAGAGTCACGATTTTCCAGCCTTCGATTATCCGGCCCGGTTCTCGGTGTTAACAAGTGCGTTTAAAAATAAACAAACCGGTACATACCCATTAGTAATTAATTTAAAAAAATACAGTCCTATTGCAGTCGAAGATGCTTGGCCAGTGAAGATAGCAGCACCATTTTGATTTGGCTGGAAACAGAAGCAGTGTCAAGGGAGGTGTAGATAGCAGCACTGTTTTGATTTGGCTGGAAATAGACGATGTGTCAAGGTAGGTGTAGATAGCAGCACTGTTTTGATTTGGCTGGAAACAGAAGATGTGTTAAGGGAGGTGTAGATAGCAGCACTGTTTTTATTTGGCTGGAAACAGAAGCTGTGTCAATGGAGGTGTAGATAGCAGCACCATTTTGATTTGGCTGGAAACAGAAGCACCGTCAAGGGAGGTGTAGACAGCAGCACGGTTTTGATTTGGCTGGAAACAGAATCTGTATCAAGAGAGGTGTAGATAGCAGCATTGTTTTGAGTTGGCTGGAAACATAATCTGTGTCAAGGTAAGTGTGCACGAGGCGTAGCTACATTAGGCAAACCCATAACGAAAATTATTTACACTTGTATTCCATAATATTCAGATTTTCCCCTATCCGGCCCAGAATGCCACCACTTTAGGCCGGATAATCATGACTCTAGTGTATTAAAACTTTTTTCAAAATTAATAAAATATTGCTTTAATATAAACTACTTAACAGTTCTTGAATATCTTTTATGAGCATCTCTTCATTTGGACAGAAACTTTTTAAATTAAGATATAAAAAGTCATTTTCAACTTCCGTGATGCCCATAGCAAATATCCAAACAACTGTTGTTAGTTCCATATTTTTAAAATTAAGCTAGACGTGTGTTTTGAAACAATATTTGGTTTATATCGGCCAAAAATAGTTAGTAAAAATATTGGCTTTAGCTCACGTTTCCTTTTAGGCCTACCTAATAATAAACTCGCTGGTCAGCATATTTACTTTCTCACGAACCCTTATAGATCGTTTAAAAAATAATCCAATTTGTTATTTTGTTGGAAGTCGACTTTTCATGACCCGCTGAATCCGGGAAAATATTTTTTGCAATGCCCTCTGTCCATACGTCTGTCTGTCTGTCTGTCTGTCTGTCTGTCTGTCACTGGGACTAGAGCCAAAACAATTTTACTGATCCAGCTAAAATTTTGTTTTCATAATTTTCCCTAGAGGGTTTTTGGAATTAGATATTCAACCATAAAATAAAGAGTGGCTTACCTTTGGTTGAAAGAAAATAACTATTTTTTCACCATTTTATTGGCTTCAACGGTTTATATTAAAAATTCGCATCAAGGCACTGTTTAGCATTACAAACAAAATGGCAGATCTTATTCTCTCATAGAAATGACTATAAGGGTGATTTACAAATGCAGAAATTTCCAATTTTATTCATATATACACAACTATTTGGGTTAAGAAATAACTTATTGTCTAGTTGTTATTCCTTTAAACATAAACAACATTTAAAAAAAATATTTTATAAAATCAATACTATTCGAGTTATATAAAAGTTTAATTTTATAGTATCACTTCTTACCATCCTTTCAGTTTATACGCTTATGTACTAATTGCTTTAACGGTTTTATGGATTAAAAAGGCTATATTTAGAGGAAGTGTACCCACTTTTGCATGAAGGGAGAGTGGAAAATCATATTAGTGAAACCACTCTCAGTACACCCTACCGAGATTCGAACCTCAATCTCACCGTCATCGGAAGTCTATTTTACTGTGAGAGTAACCGAAACTGGTTATAACATTGTTTATAGAGTTTTGGGAAATAGGTGGCTGAAAATGCTTTTATTAAAAACATTTTTCCCAAAAGTGTATATTATTTCATATTTGCTCTTCAGTGAAATGAATTGTACTTTTTCCCCATAACGTTTCTATAGCATTGTCTACTGTTTTGTTTCACTTATCTTACGAGCTATAAGGAAAATTTACATAGAGATGCGAGAAACTCTATGTACAATTTTTTTAGCACCACGTCTTACTACCCATTCGGGCTGTATGCCTTTATACTAATTAAGCTCATGTATTTGTGAGCAGGGATGTTGAGTTTAGAGGAAGTGTGCTGGCATTTTCTTGGAGGGAGAGTGGAAAACCATTTAGGGAAAGCCCCCTTCAATACATCCAACAGGTGTCAATCCACTATCTCCCTATCATCGGCAATTTAAACTATTGCAAAAATTATACCTTAGACTATGCGACCACTGAAGCGGGAACCATTTATTTTAATTTATAATAGTCTTGAATAGGACCTAAGCCATCACACTGCTCAACCACCAGTATACGAAAATACCCAATTAATACCATATACAACTGTTCATAGCTCACAATCTATTACAATGGTTTGATACATGAAATGTGTCCGATGACAATAAATATGTCCATACCGGGCACTCATACATTATAGACACATGTTTGCAGTAAAATATACCTCCTACCATCCACACACACACATACACACACAATCATGCCCGGTCCTATGACGCTTTAGATCACCACTAAACAACGTCGACTGGATGACAATCAACCGTATTGATTCATAAATAAATGATCGTACACCAGTCATGTATTGGCACGTATATACATTGCTACATTGATACAGTTCAATTTGGATAGGAAGGTTCTTTTCCTACAGCTAGTAAATCTACTAGGTCTACTTTCATATATTCATACGTCAAGTCATATGCTCTTCAGCAATCAATCCCTATAAATTAGCACTAGTAATATAGTTAAATGAAATCAATTTTGGCTTCAATAAAATATGCTTGTATTGTCTTGAAGGCTTTTTCCTATGGAAATCGGAGTGTAGTAAGTGTGTGGCAAAAGTCCGTACTATCATACACCAAATATGTGAGACGGCAAATTATTGAGAAGTTAAGGTCACACTGAGTAGAAGTTTTTACATCCATTAATGTTTCCAGCCTGTGGTCTGGGTCAGCTTTTTATTCGTCATATTTTCCACTAACGGCTTGCTATCTAGTCCTGTCGTAGCTTCATAATATGCTTTATAATCTAACTTAAGACTAGGGCAGGCACAACATCCAGCTCATCACTGTGAAAGGGTAGACCCACATTTCACCAATGATAAATTTTTCGGCCATACCAGGAATCGAACCCGCGACTCTTAGCTCAGTAAACAGACACACTACCGACTGAGTTAAGGTGTCAAATTAATGGGTGAGTAAAAGCCCATGCTCTAAAACCATCAGAGAGATTTTCTACTAACATTTAATTAATTATAAACGGGATGGAGGAAAAGAGAATTTGGCAAAGGTTTTGATCAGAATCTGTTTAGTTTAATTTAGCCTTTTGACTCTTTGGTACAACAAAAAAATTTATCTGCCAACAATTTGTCTTCCTAATTGTATTGTATTACATTAGTCACCCCTTTTTTTCGATCGTTCAGGGCGTCACTGTCACTATGGACTTCACTGACGATGACGGAGAGATCGGATTTCTAATCCTTGCCATGCGTACTAGGAGGATTTCTTTCCTTAAGCTACGTTTTCCTAGCGACGCAATACATGCGCGGAGCAGTACGCAATGCGTTGGACGCAATGCGCTGAACACTTGAATAATAGGGGTTAAATACGAGTGTTTTCCTATATAACGTGATGCGTAGTGCGCCAACGTGATGCGCGCGACGCAACAGCCCGACTGCCTTTGGAGCAGTCAATTGCGACCTGCGCAGTACATTAAGACGTTTTGGTGTGTTTGTTGCAGTCATTAGTTGTATAGTGAATATGTTTGAAATGGAACTTAAGAAACAACAGCCCCGCTTTTCTTGGAGTGATGACGAAGAATTGATAGATTTGGTCCCTACTCATATACATTTCACTACAGCCTTTTCGAGTCTTCAAGGCTGCTAAGATGTCTACATCATCCTCCAAATCCCGTTTTTCTTTCATTAGCATGAACGCTAACACCCTTCTCCTCTTAGGTAGTACACTCATTATAAAAAATATGCTTAGTACTAGAGAGCTCCGCGTACACCTGAGAGACGACTAAATACGATAAAGCGCTGTACATATGTCTAGGAAAACACAATTGCGTGGCGTGATACGTACTACGCTCCCCTCAACGCATTGCGTACTGTGACGCGCATGTATTGCGTCGCTAGGAAAACTTAGCTTAAATGGTTTTTACACTCTTCTTCCAAGCATATTTGACCACATTTACTCTAAATTCAACCTTAATCATCCCTAGCATTTCACAATAATTATTTAACAAACGAATACACCAAACGGGTCGTAGAACGCGTTAACAATTTAAAAAATACTTATAGGCCTTACTATTGATGTGAGGAGCTCTAAGAAATTTACCAAGATTTATGTAGAAGGCTAGTGGCAAAGAATCTCTTTTAAAAAAAACTCTTATTTGCAACTGGTTGCCTACCGAACACAAGGCTAAACGAACTTAACATTGAGAGCACGCGCCCACCGATGGGCGTCTCTAAATGCTGTCACTATTAAAATTCGATTTCTATCAGACACACAAGCCCCGATGGGAAACAAACACGCAACTCATGACCAAGCCCTCTCAGTTGAGAATGTGGTATAATCGTAGGGCGAGCCTTTATATGAAGCCAAGCCTTCTCTTGAATCAGAGATTAATATCCAAGAAGGTAGAACTAAATGAAAGGGAAGTCAAGACGACCAGAGAGAAGAGATAGAAATAGTATTAGTATTAGGTGTTCCGTCTTAATGTAGCATGTCATTAAATGATATGACATCTACAATCAAGATTTCATAAAAACAATCAAAATTCCATAAAGATAATTAAAACAAGATAACAAGTACTAATCGATTCCAATAAGAAGAAACAGGTGGTGACTCACTCAGAATTGCTGTTGCTGGGAAACGCCCAAGCGTCGAGGAAGATTGCCCCAGCTGACCATTACGGTATCGTGAGCATTTTCACGTCTTGATCGAAGGGCACACGTCAGAGAAAAGAGAGATTATTGTCTCTGTTCGCCACTCCTGCTGACAGCACTAGTGAGGAAGTGGATTTATTTCGCAACCCTCCCACTTTTCCCCCTTAGATCTCCTGTTGTAGTCCAAGGCAGTTCTGTTGGGTGTGGATCATATTTTTGTATTCCATTGTATTTATTCACCGGAGGAGAAACTACTCCATACAACTTCAGCACCGAAGTCTACTGGTGGCCACGAGATGTCAGGCGTCGGTCTCACCACCCCGTCACGGAGAATGCCTCTTCTGAGAATATTGAGCATCATGTCAGAATGTCTGACGTTGCTATCTATGTCCTTCAGACATAGTTTCATGTATTAGAATATTTTGATTTATTTTCAATGTCGATTAGACATTTGAGTATTATGTCAGAATATCTGACGTTGCTATCTATGTCCTTCAGACATAGTTTCATGTATTGAAATGTCTTGCTTTATTTTCTATGTCCACCAGACAAAGAGTATTGTGTTAGAGTGTCTGAGTCATTTTATATGTCCATCAGACATGGTTTCTTTAGTCAAGATGTCTAACATTATTTTCTATGTCCATCAAACATAGTTTCTTTAGTCAAGATATCTAACATTATTTTCTATGTTCATCAAACATAGTTTCCTTAGTAAGGTTATCTGACGATTATTTCCCTATGCCGATAAGCTATAGTTTAAATACGAGGGCTATATGGCACTACATATGTATAGGACCAGGTGATTAAGTATACTGAGTCTGTGAAGTCCTTAAGACATTGTTATATTTTTATGATACCCTAAACGGTATGATCTCGTTTAGAATCTCTTTATGGCAACAATCAGATCATCTAACATTTTCTTCTTGGATCTAGTTAGGTCAGTGACTGGTTGCAGTCACAATTGCACCCTTGTTAGTGTAGCTATTTGCGGTGCGCAACTTGTGGGAGCCCTATTAGATTGAAGTAAGAGTAGTAGCCCGTGAGGATAGTTCTTTCTTTCAGCCCCTTCAGACGTCATATTTATCTAAGTGTTCAAAGATAATTTGTACTAGCTATTGTATGCCCTAGTAATGGGTAAATCTATAAATTTACTATTATAGTGATTGTATAAGTTATAGATTACAAAATAGAAAAATAAGGAAGAAAATTAGCAGCTCATAATGTAAGGCCTCTTGTTTACTAATATGCTGAAAACGCTTCTCCCCTTCCTCTGACGAGTACACACACTCAATATACTATTTACATCTGGGAAGTATTGACTTGCATTTCAAAATTATATTTTTATTATTTCCTATTCTAGTTAGACATATGCTTCCCTGGACTTTTTTAATCTACATCCTGACAGGAAGATACATACTGGTCATTTTTGTGGATAGACAAAATATCCTGGGTTATAGAGGATGTAAATAAGGTACTTTTACAAAACTTTACTTCAAGATTAAAACATATATATCTATTTTTACTATGTGTATCCAGTTTGAGATTTATTCAAGAATCTATTTTTTTATTTAATAATATATCTTTAATACCCGGTGAATAAAGCTTGGATACACATTAACATTAGGTTCTGCTTCAGTGGACGCATGGTCTAAGGCGTGACTCTCGCGATAGGTTAGACTGCCGATGACATGGAGATATCAGAGTTGTAATCCCGGTTGGGTGCCCTGAGAGTGGTTTTCCTAGAGTGATTTTCCACTCTCCCTTCACGGGAATGCGGGTATAGTTCCTCTTAATTCAACCTTCCTCATTCCTAGCACATTAGCGTGATTAGTTTATCTGCGTATAGCCTGAACGGGTAGTAAGAAGAAGTGCTTAAAAAATGACTTGCTGCTACGTCACAGATAAGCAATATTAATTGAAAGTATTTGTCAATCCTAGTAAATCGTTAAATAAAAGTACCCAAGATATTTCCAACCCAAACGATCCAAGGAATCTCCTCCACTAGCAGTACCTAAATTTTATTCAGCCCTTTATAAACCTCAAAAACCCATCGTATGGACACATTATTGTACTTTAATAAATTACGAACCAGATTCGGTGGTCGCATAGTCTAGATAGTCACTCTAGTGATAAACTAAATTAATGATGACGGCGATATTGGGGTTATAGCCCTGCTCGGGTATCTTAAGGGCGTTTTTTCCCTCTAAACGGTGTCCCTCCTTACTCTTAAATTTCTGTACATTTTGTCTCAATCCCACCCTTCCTCATCTCTACCCCATTAGTGTATATAAGTAGATAGTTCGGACGGGTTGTAAGACATGGAGCACGAGCAGGTAACGAATTAGTAGTACTTAAAAATACAACACAAGTGATAATAATAAATATATTTTATTTTTAATTTATATATGTTAGTAATTTATACTATAGTAATAATTTATATAGTATTCATATATTATATTTAACATAATTATTGCTTATTTATAATATATTGTATAGTCTATATAGTATTCATATATTATTATATTTTACTTATTATATCATATTTAACATAATTAGTAATTTATAGTATAAATAGTATTCATATATTATATTGTATTTGACATGATTCGTAATTTATACTATATTATATAGTATAAATAGTATTAATATATTATATTGTATTTAACATAATTAGTAATTTATACTATAATGTATAGTATAAATAGTATTCATATATTCTATTGTATTTGACATAATTTGTATTTTATACTATATTGTATAGTTTATATAGTATTTATATATTATATTATCATAATTATTAATTTATATTATATAGTATAAATGATAGTCATATATTATATTGTATTGAACATAATAATTTACACAATATTGTATAGTTTATATAGTATTTATATAAAAATGTGAACATAATGTTTAATATACTATGTATAAATGTTTAGACAACAAAACTAATATCAGAAGTCTATGACTGGATCTATGTAACTTGATAATGAGACGCGGGAAGGGAAAAAAGAAATAGAAGCGAGAGAGAGAGAGAGAGAAAGTTGACGGGAATAGTTGGGGGAGTTACTCCGTCTTCTCTCCCAAACATCGATCCGGTCCCACGGAGCTTCCCGGATCCTCCCGGAGCGAAGTTGACGGGGGGAAACTTTCCAATACTAGTGCAACATGGATCTCTCTTTGGTTGGGTGTGAGAACCGTACAACTCCTCACTCTCGGGAATCTTCAAAGCTAGAACAGGATAACATAACCCCATAAAAACGGTGGTCACATTGTCCAAGGTGTCGAAATATACACACTTTGGGTTACCCATTATGAGGAGGTCCGTGTTTGAGTCCTGTTTGGATATAATTAAGATGGTTTACCTTAATAGTTTCCTACTCTCCCTCCATGCGAATGTTTTATTCCTCCAGACCCTATTTCAACACACCTTGATTTGTGGTGAGTAAAATTATTGGCTCTCGTTAGATTAAAATTGTATTTCTTTGTTAAAGATAGGTAGATAAGATCCTTTTTTCGTCTAAAATTGGTTTTAAATCAAATTGAGCTTAAGTGATATAAATTTATATTATATTGTATAGTTTATATAGTATTTATATATTATTATATCATATTTAACATAATAAGTAATTTATAATTTATACTATATTTTATAGTTTATATAGTATTTATATTATATATTTAACGTAATTAGTAATTTATATTGTATATTATGAATAGTTATCTATATATAGAAAAAATAATAAAATTACTATACTTAAATTTTAAATAACCGCCTTTGGCCTAAATATGGCTGTCATAATATTCAGTTCATAGGCACATTTTATTTCTTCCGTACAAGTGGTCTTTCTTTGTTCAAGGAAAACACATTTTATGGATCGAAAACTTGTATTAGTTGTAGGGATATTAGGAAGGTAGTTTTAATTATAAAATTGATATTATTTCTTCTAGTTATTTCAATCAAATAACAATATTATCTCTTCTAATGAGTAAAAATCTAAATAGTTTTGATATCGTCTATTCAAATTAAAATTGACAAAATTTATCAATTCTAACAAAAAATAAATGCAATGGAACTCCGCACGGACTTTCTCGCTCTATTGTTTGGAAATGGAGATATTTACTCAAAACTCGTAATATATGTGAAACGAAATAATATACACTAACAAACCCAAGCGTAAATTGCACCATATTTATGTAAAACATTTTTTGAGACCCGGTTTTAAAGTCTATAATTTTATTTTTAAAGAATTAATGTTTCCATTTGTATTATATGTTTGGACCAATAAAAAAAGATCAATATTGGGTCCACAAGGGTCAACAATTTGTATTAAAATTTCGACTTCCAGTTAAAATTTTCGACATTTTATTAGGTGTTGCACATATTCATGCCATCGCATTGCTATTAAATTCCTCTATTATAAATTTTGACCAATAAAAATAGTAAATATTAACTATTTAGTCTAAAATGTAGATATCGAGAAAATCGACTTTTTCTCTTTTTGACCTTCAGTAAACTACCCTTAATTTTAGGGTTAGATATCCAATTCCAAGAATCCCTCGGGGCAACCATATGAAAGCCCTAGATACCAAGTTTTAGCCAATCAGTAAAATAGTTTAGGCTCTAGTTGGAGGTACAGACAGACAGACAGACGGAAATTCAAAAACCACATTTTCAGATTAGGGGGGAGTCATGAAACGTCGAAATCTCAAGTTCGAATTTTTTGACGATCACAATACTTTCTCTACCTGTAAGGTAGCGAGAAAGTAAAAAGGTCATATAGTAAATTTATCAAAATTATTATATTTTATTTTACTTAGCGATCTTAATAAATCTAAATAAAAGTAAAATTAACTTTTAAAATGTTTTAATATTTATATTAATGTAATGAGTAGAATTTAGTAGAATCATGTCTCATTATATGTCAGTGTCTCTGCCTATATCTGTAAATATTCAGGTAACCCAAATGGCGGGGTTTAGAAAAAGAAGAAAAGTCCAACCCACACCGGTATTACACATGGCATTTTGGTTGTCATTGACGAGTAACTCTTAAGGCGGCCGCCTCTGTCAACGATAAAGTATCAATCGCCATCAGACCACACGGCTTAATGTAAAATGCCCTGTGTCGTTTTCTTGAACTAATTCTCTATTCTGTACATTCTTATACTCCTTTTAACCCTTCACCTAAGACCACACTTTGTCTTGTCAATACGAAAGAGAGGACATACAACTATGAAACTTCTTATCTCAAGGTAAATAGGAAAGCTCGCTGCTAGTTATCAAATATCTTAAAATTTTGTGTTGTGAGCCTTAAAAAAATTACTGTATTTGTTGGAAGAAGGCTAAATGGTCCTTTTTCATCAAGCCTAGTCTCATAGCTCCGCAAATAGGCTTAAGAAATAGTTGAAAATGAGCTAGTGTCGTCGGTAACTTTTTTGTGCATCACCTTCTACTGCCGATCCGTGCTACCCGCGTATTTACACAAATGTATTAGGGATTAGTTACATCTATTACTGTTTCCAGCCTATGGCCTGGGTCGGTTTTTTTATTCAAGCCATATATTTTCCACTACCGGCTTGTTAGGCCTGTCATAGCTTCATATGCCTTGTAATATAACTTAAGACTAGGACAGACACAACATCCAGTCCCCGGCCATTAGCTCATCACTATGAAAGGGTAAACTCACATTAAATGTTAAGGATTAGTAAAATATAAGAACTTAATGGTGTGAAACCGCAATCATACTATACCAACTGAGTGGCTGCCACCATTACCTATGATAGTGCCAACATTTGCGGATAGAGGGTATCGTGTGGTCAGCACAACGAGCCCTTTGGCCGTTAATTTAAGATTCCTAGACAAGAGCTGCTACTTATCTATTCAATTATTTCCTCATTTGTCTTCACGAATCTGAGTTTGACTCCGGTACAGACCTACTGCTTCATAGAAAAATTCTGTAAGCACCAGGGATCAAACCTAGGATTAATGCCTCTATAGCTAGCAAATCTTAGCACTAGACTGCAAATCAAATACTGCAAAAATTATAAACAAAAATCTAATTAATAACTAAATCACTTTATTGCAAAAAAAAACAACATATAATATATTTATTTAATAAATTTACGAAGCAAGAATGAAACCTTCATTATTTTATTTTTAAATGGATCTTTTAAATTTATATAAGACATCATTAAAATGTGATTGTTTTACTCCACTGATGAGAATGTCAACAATTTCGAAAATTGTTTTTATAAAAAAAGCTTACCCACACAAAAGGTAACACAAATTATCAAAGTACATATATATTTAGGTGTATATCTACTATATATAGATTTATAATGGATATACTTGTGTATTTCCACATCCTCCTGTTTTATATAGGAAGAGATGTTCGAAAGGCCTTTTCCCCTGTCAAAATTATAGTACATGATTATATTTTGGTAGGATAAAAGACCTTTCCGACATTTACTTGTACCACAGAGTGATTTTAATAATGACCAACCAATATTTTTATAGCTTGGTAAGTATTATAATCAATCTGTTGTAGACATACATGACGTCTATTAGAGTTATCAAAGTGTACGTTAATGCTTTATACTACCATTTGTGGATAGGCCTAAATATAGTCAAACTAAAAAATAAGTTTGAATAGATAAAATATGAAATTAAAAGACAAATTCAGAAAAGTGAATTTGATTCAAACCAACATTTCGACAGTTAGAATCATTTCAAGTGATTTAAATCACTCTAATCATGGAGATTGAAGTTAATTATTATTGTTATTTTTTAGGAATATAGCTATAACCTTTTGCCAATGGATAGAACAAATTGTTTGAAAGAGATATATTTAATTGCATTCTAATGTAAATATATGTAGAACTCTTTAACCATTTAATTAAACAGTAAAACTTATTTTACCTTTCTGCTAGATATATTAACCAGTGAAAAGTTATTTACTGTATTAACTTAAAAGTATAGTAACTGAACACATTTCCTTAGTTAACACATGTACAATTATTTGTTTAATTTTTAGACTTTCCTCAAAGATTTTCATGAGTTTAAAAACTCCATTTTAAAATTTTAACATTTCGTTTATTTTATGTACTTTTATCTTTGTCGGCATGGTTGGGTTACAACAAAATTAAAGATTGTAATTTTATGTCAATTTTCAAGAATCAATCTTAGAAAGAAATAGTTTTTTTTAAATGGACACTACATTGCTCACTTTTTTTTATAATGAAATCCAAAGTTTTACATTTCTTAACCTGAAGTTTGGTATTTATTAAATTTGATCAAGTTTGTCAGATATCTCAAGAATGTTGTGACAAAATACGGATCATTTGCACTAGTATTTTTTTTAGCATCGTGTCTTACAAACCGTTCGGTTTTTACGCTCTTGTACTAATTACACTAATGGTTTTATGGATTAAGCAGGATTATATTATTAAGTGTACCCACATTTGGGTTGAGATAGAGTGGATAATCTTTTAGAAAAATCACCCTCAGTACACCCGACCGAGATTCAAACCTTGATCTCCCGATCATCAGCAGTCTTGCCTACTGCGAGAGTAGTGCGTTAGACCACGCGGACAAAAAAGCGGGTTTATAGTTGCACTAGAATTATTAATTTAAGTCAGTTGAAAAATGACACCTGGAAACTAGAATATAATCAGAGCTCGATTCCTGTGTACAGGTGTCATTTTTCAACTAATTTAAATATATTGAATGGTGGTATTATCTACACATGGACATTCCCATGATTACAATGAGAATGATTTACAGCCTGTGTTGATATTCAAGAGTATTATAGCTACGTTACTGAAATAAAATAAGCTAATGGTGGGGGTAGCTAAATACTACCAGTAAAATATTAGGTTGGTACTAATCAATTTTATACATATTACCCGATTTTAAATGAACAATCATTATTTGTTCATATCAATGTGGAAAAAATACACTATCAAAACTTTAACATAAATTGCAGCATTATCTTCACAACACACTAGTCCTATATTAATATTTAATAAGTCCATTTACGATATTTGAAATAACTAGAAAATGTCTGAACATATTTTTGACAAATGGCAAACTCATTTTAAAGCTTAAGGGTCCAGGATGTAGGTCCTAAATATCAGCTTACAATGAAATCCCAATTTTCCTAGTGAATCACTATCTTTTCTGCTGTGTATGCAGTGGCTTATCAGTACATTAATGCTTTGTTTACATCACCATGGAAACCCTTGTTTGTGTATGATTGAGTATTAATAAATACAATGTGTATTTACTGGAATTTTTTTTATGCATTCAAGGATATAAGGGTAATAAAAATAGGTTTCAGAAGAAATGAACACTCATTTGCGTAGAGGTAGAGAAGAAAATTATTTAGGTAGACAAAGCCAACCATGATTCGAACCTAATTCTTTCCGTCAACGGCAGACCAGTCTATTACGTGAGTGACGCGCTAGTCCATGCGACCACCGAAGAGGATATTTGGAACGCTAATAATGTAGCTACTTTTATTTGGCGTAAACGCTTTCATATAAGAACTATTTAACGGCTTAATCCATGAGATAGAAACAAGGAGAGTATTAAGAATAAGTGCACCTGCATTAGTGGAGAAAGTGGAGTGGACAGCCCTAACGATAAATCATATAAGATAGTGCATCCGGACAAAATTTACAAACTTAAATTTACCGTCACTGGCTATCCAACCTATAACAAACCTTACATATTATACCCCATGACCAAAAACACGTCTAATCGATAATCGATATTAAAATATCGATATAGATGTAGCCCCTATCTCCGAATAGCTGTACTGGAGAGATTCGACGTCCTATCAACACCCCGCTCCCCCTCTTAACGCCACAAGCTATCGATTCTGCTCTCCGAGGGGGTTCCAGGTTTAATGCCATGTTGTCTGAGAGGGGGTATAAGGGGGGTAAGGGATGTGGGTGTATTAGTGGCGCCAGGGTAAATAGCAGGTCGAGGCGCCTCTAGCCGTCATCACGGCGTCAACGTAAGTGCGACGCCATCGCCACGGGCAGAAAGATTGGCGCGCCCGTAGGTGGTGGTGGTGGTGGTGGTGGCGGGTTGGGGGGATTGGG
>CABFWO010001291.1:26990-48368 GCA_902155825.1 Timema genevievae
ATTGTTTCCTTGTAATAGGAACAACTTCCGACCTCATGATTTTGCTGTTCTTGAAGAGCCTGAAGAGAACAATGCTGAGAGCCCACAACAGCTTGATGACCTGCAGGAGCCTCAACCAGGGACATCCCATGATCCTGATCCTGTTCCTGTAACAACGCCACCTCAGATAAGGCTTATCCGGGCGTCTAACATCAAATCAATTCCCACTATAAAAATTCAGCCTACTACAAGAAAGTCCCGAACTGGATCTGCCCAGCTCATCACCGGTTCACCTTATAAACAACAGCTAGCAGAGTCGCAGAAAAAGGGTCCTTCACCAAAGAGAAACGGTAAGACTACGACTATCAAGAAACGCTCTGAATTGAAAACAACAGTTTACCTTCGTAAGAAAAGGGCTGCCAAACATTCGGAATCTTCAACAGAATCTGAGGATAATATTTCACTAGTTGATTCTGATGACGATCTTGATTTGGAAAGTGAAAGTGAATCTGATGCAGAGTGTATTATTTGTGCAGGATTATTTTCTGATGACCATGAAGGTGAGAAGTGGGTTCGATGTGTGGTATGCAACAAATGGGCACACACAGATTGTGTTGATCCATTTAATAAACAATTTGTGTGTGGTTTGTGCCTTTCAAAAAAGAACAAAAAATCACATTTTTCTAAATAAATATTTTTTTGTGTAAGAATAATTGAACATCCCCAAATTTGGAGCCCTAGGGTTCCTAATTTGGGGAGGCGCATGTTTTTTTAAAAAATTATTTAATCTTAAAATTTGCTCATAAGTGATATTTTCTTTTGCATTAAAGTGAGGGCAATAAAACAACTAATTATGTCTCAAATATTCATTGTATTATCATATGTTTCTTTTTAACTAAAAATAATTTTACAAAATGCTCCCCAAATTAGGCGACTTTCCTCTAGTCAATTTAAGAAGATATTAAAATAATTTAAATTGCTAAGATTCAAAACTTTTCAGAAAACAAGGCATAATATTACTATAAAAAACAATATCATTATCACACTTTTAGAAACTTAATATTAACTTTTTCTTAGATTACTCAGTTTGAGAAAGGAATTAAGGTAATACTTCTATACATCTCTGAAGATTTTGTTTGGACTTATTATAACTATGACATCTTTAATTTGGTACACAGTGGATGTATGATTGATTTAAAAGAAAAATTAGAGGAATCCAAACTAAGGGGGCCGCCTCGGTCAGCAAGAAATAGCCCCGCAGACGTTCAGCTCTAACGCAATATTTAATTATATGATGTATTATATAAAAATATGGTTCACGCCAAAAAAAATTTAATATATTCCAACAAGGCTCTTTTTCCTAAAGAGCCTTATAGCTTGAGTTTTATTAATAAGAAAAAAATTTGTTAAAATGTGACATTAGCTGATTTTCAACGACTTTTTAAGCGTATTTGCGAAGCTATGAGACTAAACCTGAAAAAGGACTTTATATTAGGCCTTCCTCTAACAAAAACTTTTTTTTATACAGAAAATTTAAAGATATTTGAGAACTAGCAGCGAGCTTACATCTCTACCCTTAGATAAGAAGTTTCGAAGTTTTCTTTCCACTCTTTCATAATGACACGACAAAGAGTGGTTGTAGGATAAGGGGCAAAAAGGAATATAAGCTTAGAAATAATATAGAAGTAATTTCAGAAAACGACACAGGCTATTGTATTTTAGTCCGTGTGGCCTGAAAGCGATTGATACTTTCTCGCTGACCAAGGCGACCACCCTAATATTAGTATTAAATGTAATATGTTATAGTGTGGTGAGTTGCTAATTTTATTCCTCTCTTTCTAGCTTTTAAATTGGTGTCCAAAGGTTATAGTAATGCTAACGTGCGTCAAATTAAAATGCAACCCGTTTTGCAAAATAGTTTCGAAATCACCAAGTAGGCAACGTCTTTAACTTGTAAAAGAAATCAGCGCGACTAAAATAAAATGTGTTAGAATAAGTCAATAAGTAAATGGCCGTTATTGTTAATAACGTAGACAGATATATTCACTGGGTTTATAGAGAGAATTAGAATTATTGGGGGTAGTTACATTATAGAATTATAGGGAAAGGAGAAGATCAAAGCAAGTATAAAGACAAATAGAAAGAGTTTAGTGAAATGAATTTATAAAGAAAGATCTATAAAGCAAAATTATATATATATATATATATATACCTACTAAAAAGGAAATAAGAAATAAAGTATGAAGACAACTATAAACAAAAATAACTAAAGATAGGAAAGAAAAGGAAATAGTAAATTGTAATGAAGTATTGAGTGAGGTATTCGAGAGGAAAGAAAAGAGTAGGAATAATAGAAGTGTCTAGAAGAAATAGAGTAGCTATAAGATACTAGAAAGGGCATGGAGATAAAAAAAGATAGTTGTAGTAAGATAGAAACAAAAAGAAGGGAAAGATGAATCGAAGAAAGAGGTGTAAAACGGATAAATATATAAGGAGTGTTTTAGAAATATAAAGGGAATATCGTGATTTATAAAGAAAGAAATTGATGGGGAAAAAAAGAGATCGTTGGTAAAAAGATATTACTAAACAAAAGGATAGAAAAGAGATGGGAACGAAGGGGAAACATGAGACTGTGTTGGAAAATGAAGAGGGATAAGAAATTAACGATGAAGGGAAGGGAGTTTGAATTAAGATATCTGTGAAACTCTTTTATGTGTGTACTGTTGCATGAACATGAAAGTGCACAGTGCAGACACTTTTTCATACATGTACCGTGTGTATTTATATATATATGTATGTATATATGTATGTATATGTATATATATGTATATATATGTATATATATGTATATATATGTATATATATGTATGTGTATATATGTGTATATATGTATATGTATATATGTATAGTAAATAACTGCTTAGGGAAGTGTGTACTTATTTATTAAGTGTAGCCTCTCCCCAAACTTTACAAGCTGTGTCTACTCTGTCAAACATTTCACATTTCGCCCACGCCTCTTCTCAAGATTAGTCAAAATAATCAGTTAAGTTACCATTAAATGAATTTTCCTCCGATACAAAGTTTTATTTGTCGTTAAAATGCTACTAAAATACCCTTCTTTTTTTTAAAACAAAATCTTTATTCATTTTCAAAATATTTTGCAAAAACAAGTATTCAGTGCTGTCTACCATATAAAAGACCCTCGATAAAAGCAGGTTTTTTTTGTCACGAGGAAAAACAAGATTAGCAATTAGATTATCCGGGAAAGAGATGGTAGAGATAGTAAAAGAGGCAAGACTGAGGTGGTATGGGCACATAATGAGGATGGGGATTAAGAGGATGCCAAAGAAGTTATGGAAACGAAGTATTTAAGAAAAAGACAGCAAGGGAAGCCAAGAAAAGAAGTGGGAGGAACGGATAGCAGAAAGTGTGAAAGTGAGAGGAGAACAATTAAAGCAAAATAAGGTAGGAAGAATGGTGGAAAGATAGAGGGAGCTGGAGGCATTTTACTAAACTGACCCGACCACAGGCTAGAAACAGTTGATGATGATGATGATAATGATGATGACGATATGTTGATATAAGTTCAAATTGTTAGACCCATTTCCTAAAAAAAATTAGAAACATTGAATTTTCAAAAATAAAACATCAGTAAAGATCCTTAGTTTTAGAGGCAGAATTAAAATCACGATTCTGCCTTGAAGTATGACCAAATACCTTCAAAATAAAAAGTTTGAACTAAATTCATTGAACAGTTTCTGCTGTAGCCTCAGATAGACTTAATTTACTCTTAAAGGTAGCCAGCTTACCTTGCATTGTTCCATCATGGTTTGCTTATATGATAGGGCCATAGTGTAATATGTCAAGGTAAGACTGCTACCTTGCTTTGTTCCACTATGGTGTAGCTTATATGATAAGGCCATAGTGTAATCCGTCAAGGTAAGACTACTACCTTGCTTTGTTCCACTATGGTGTAGCTTATATGATAGGGCCATAGTGTAATCCGTCAAGGTAAGACAAATACATTTCAAGGTAAATGGAGTGTACAAATAATACACATACTTGATTGTAAAACTTCCTTTTATTTAGTTTGGAGGAGGGATTCAAAACAACAAGATACATCTTAAACTCAAGTTCAAAAAATTTCGTGATTACAATACTTTATCTAAATGAGATAGTAAATACCTGCCTAGGGAATTGTGTACTTCTTTTTATTTTCCCTCTTGTTTACATGGTGGACCTACTATGGTAAACGTTTCACGTTCCACCAATACCTCTTTGCTCGACAGTGGTCACAGTTAGGCCTGGTCAATATTTGGGTTGCAGGTCACAGATGGTTTGTAGTGGGCCGTGGGGAGGTTTGGTTATCTCCGCATTCACCCCCCTACCCCCTCTTACTCCCTTTACCCCCCCGTCATTGACTATTTGAATCCAAACCTGGCCGAACCAATCGATGATATACTGTTGTATAGTCACACTCAAACAGTATATTATGCTTAGCAGGTTTAGTAACCGGCCCCGTGGTGTAGTGGTTAGTACACATGACTAGGAACCTAGGGGCTACGGGTTCCATTCCTGGCTGGTACTTTGGGTATTTTTTCCTGAAAGGGTAGTTCCCCCAACGGTCACCAGGGTTTATTTAATTAGTATTAAGTTAGGTTTAAGTGTTTCCGTTGGTTCCACACTCTTATACCCTCTATCACCATCACCTCATCTCATCGAGACATGAAAAGAGCCTCCATGGAAAGGATGTACGATTAGTACATTTGGGCGTCTCCTGGCAACGGTATATTAGTACGGGCTAAGCTTTACACTTCTGGGCTACGAATTATGTAGCCCAGACGCGCAATTTTACTATCACTAGCAGGTTTAGATTCGTTGTGCTCATACGCGGTAACTTATTTAACAATTTTTAAAAAAAATCTTCAGTAACTTACCCTTAATCAAAATTCCCCCAACTCCCTCCCAAAAAAAGGTATATTTTTATTTGTCAGGTAAACACTTCTAAGATATCAATTTTAAATTTAATGGCACTGCTGGAATTGTCCATAGTATTGTTGTTTATTCGCTCTGCTTGATGTCCGCGTGGTCTAAGATAAGATAGGGTTGTCAAACATATGACCCGTTGGCCTGATGCAACCCATGGGACTATTTAAACTCACCCACGGTGAAATATCAGGGAAGAAAAGTAATGTGGCCACTGGTATATTTGGAGTTTGTGACTGGATTTTCAACCTATAACTGGATAGTTCCAATAAAAAAACACATTACCACCGCAGAAGGTATCTATTTGATCTAGAAAAAGCAAAACGAAATAAATCATTATATTTCAAGTGGTGTGGCCTGACAGCGATTGATTCTTTCTCGCTAACAGAGGCGTCCACCTTGAGGGAGAAATGCCACTTGAATTTATTGATTTTCAATGTTAATTCTCTTCTTCAAGAAACATTCATGGGGGTGTCTGCACCAGAGTTTTACTCGAAGTAAAGTGAATCATAATGAGTGTGGATAAAATACTATCAATGTTCGGAGGTACTGTATATATTCTTGTAAAAAGATTTTCTCCCTTTTAAAATGGAATAAATCTACGATATAAAGCCCGCTTGAAGATTAACATTCATAAAGCACAACCAGTATTATTTAAAGTCAAAAGATCTTGTATGATTTTGATAATTTATTAAGTAATGTCAGATTTACCACAAACAGTAAATTTGGTCAAATAACATGCTGACAATTTGTTTTAAATGAGAATTATTTTAACTTCGAACAATGTTTTTCCTTACTGTCTTTGTCATAGCTATATTTGTTTAACAAATGCTTTTAATTTTGTAAATAAATTGTATAGAAAAAGTCTATTTGCCCTTTGCATCATTGCCCAACTCAAAATATTTTTTGTAGATATCAGTATACTTTAAGAATGAAAACGGGTTTGGGGAAATAAAAAGTCCAATTTTTTTCAGTATATGTATACTTTAATAAATAAAAATCCTGTGTGTGATCTGCAAAGCTCCTCTAATATAATAAATACAATGTGGACCTAACACCTGTTTGAGTTTGACACCCTTGGTCTAAGGTGTCAATCTCGGGTTAGACTTCCGAAGACATGGAGATCAGGGCTCAAATCCCAATCAAGTTTACTAAGGGAAGTTTCTCCAAAATGGTTTTCCACTCTCTCTCCACGCAAATGGGGGTAGTATTCTTCCAAATTCAACATACATTATCCTTAGCACGCTAGATTAATTAGTACATGTGCGTTAAGCCCAAATGGATTATAAGTTTCGGTACATTTTATGTATGTATGTATATATATATATATATTACAATATGGTAACTTTACTTGAAAACATTCTCAGCTAGATTTAGTTTGGATACATGGTGGGTATACGCAAGAGGAAAGAAATTGCTTCCCTACGTGATAGTTACGCAATACCCCACGAAGTTCCACGGAAACAGCCGAAGTCTCTTCGTAAAACGTTAGCTATCGTCCCTATCGTTACCAAAAGGGATCTGTAGGTATTCGTTAGCTATGGATAAGGCTTAGATACTATATATAAATATAGTTGACCTGGGGTTATTAAATGCTATTTAAAATCACGCAATACTTGTCAATATCTTGCTATAGCAAACTGGTGCTATCTTTCTGGAGTCTCACGCGTATTTAATTCATCCGTGAAAACGCGCAGTCTTACCAGCCCCAAAAACAATTTCCTTTGTTTTATTAGTACCGCATATTACTACTCATTCCGGTTATATGCCTATGTACTAATTACACTAATGTGTTTGGGATTGGGTAGGTTTAATTTAGGAGGAAGTGCACCCACATTTGTGTGGATGGAGAGCGGAGCCTAATATAGGATAAACCTCTATAAGTGTACCCGACCGGGATTTAACTCCAATATCCACGCCATGGGCAGTCCAGTCAGTGAGAGTAGCGCCTTAGACCACACGGTCAACAATGTGGGCTATTTACTTTTTTCTGATACAATATATAATGAAGATGTGTCATGAAACCCTACTTATTGAGTGAATTAGTAAGAATTATATGTTGAAGAAAAAGTGTGTTTAAAAATATCAAAGAAGGGGGAAGATACTAAAAATTTAAAAAATAAATAAATTAAGCATATTTCTATTTTCTCTTTCCAGATTGTGAGTGATGTTACTCTTTCACTGAGTGACCTTTTGGTGAGATGTGGGACCTATTCTGCCAGATTATTAAAAGTAAAACATAGTCCCAAATACACATTGTTTTAAAGATAAAGTTAAAAGAGCTACTGCGCAAGAACAACCCATATTTTTAACAAGCAAGAAAAAGTACAATACACTTTAAAATGCAAGATTTTTTAAAAGGTCTTAATTTTAATTAGGCGTTAGTGGTAAGCGATAAGAAAAGGGGGAAAATAGCAGCTCCCAGATCGTTATAGAAGAGCACGATTTCACTATTGGGACGTATTTCTATCAAGATCATTAACATTTTAACTTTCTTTAACTATAAAAAAAAGCGTCGTATACAAATTATTGTTTTGAAGGTGCTTAGATGGGTTGAGTTGGAATGAAGGGGAGGAGGATTCGTTGTTCATTGATTGCGTAGGATGTTGAATTCTTTTGAAAAAAGAGGATAGAGTTTGGAAAGATAAAGAGAGTGTAAAGAGTTGTTTGTGAGGGGTGAGGGTGGGGATGAAGGGGGTGATATAAAAGGTTTATCTTCCTACGAAGAGATAATAGGTATGTGTGGGATTGGCGCCAATATCACTGTTGTGATTTTTTTTTTAAAAAAAAGGTCCACACTAAAAAGTATCGTTGGCGCGCTCTGACGCTGAGTACCAAAATTATGTACGCCTCCTCACTCTCGTATGTTAATCACCCCTTCAATTCACCCCTAGGGCCGGGAGCAATAACCATCCCCCGTAAACCCACACTCTACTACCTATATCGACAACGCATGTGTGAAAGCTGCACGCACACACAAACGCACGCACACACACAAACACACACACACACACACACACACACAGGTACCTGGTGACAGAGAAAAATTATTAAGATACACTCAAACAAAATAACAACTATCTATACCCGTTTCTGTGGCCGCATAGTCTAACGCGCAACTCTCGCAGTGGACTAGACTGCCAATGATGGGGAGATTGAGGTTCTAATCTCGGTCGGGTGTACTGAGGGTTTTTCCCCCAAATGGTTTTCCACTCTCCCTCCACGCAAAAATGAGTAGACTTCCGGTAAATATAATTTTTCCATCCCTAAAACCATTAGCGTAATTAGTACATAAGCGTATAATCCGAATGGGTAGTAAGATGCTGTGGTAAAGAAATCGCCTAGTCGACATTTCTTTACTTTATTATGTAGTAAAAATATTATAGTCATAAAAATTTTCCACCTCGATATTATGATGTATGCTTGAAGCATACATAAAGTGTACTGAATTAAAATAAATTACTATTAAAATTCTGTATGTCTTCATGTATGTCTGTCTGTACTTGAGTATACCACCGAGAATGTTTAATATTATTTGGTTCAAGCAAAACAGCTATCTTAGCTATAGCTTTAAAATTAAGGGCAATTTACTAAAAATTGAATATCGTAATTTTTTTTTTAATGGCTTAGATAGTACCATGTTGGAAGTGACAATGTTCAGAACGACCAAACTAAAATCTAGTTGTATGCGACCAGATATCTACTATGTGTGTTCTTCCTTAAATATGTTAAAATATTATAGTTTAGGTTAATATCAGTCGGGTGAAACAATAATAGTTAATTTTAAAAACCAATCTGACCGCTCTGAACATGATGAATGTGTTTGTTGTCTCTTCCAACACCTGTCGCTCTGAGCCCGGTCGCTTCCAATACCAGTCGCTTTGAGCCCGATCGCTTCCAACACGTAACAGCTTGGGTATCTGTGAAGTGTTTACGTAATCAGTACTATTTTCTTCTTGTTTTTGGGAAACAACTTTATCTAATAGTATATCAAAAATAAATAGGTATTGAAAATATTTTTAAAATATGTATCTATAAAAACCAACACGGATAGACAGGCCTATTAGCTATATTGAGGGGGGTGGGGGGGGAATGTATACAGGAGTTTAATCTGACTTTTTATAGTGACGGTATATTTTAATCCTACTACTATGATGATCCCAATTTCAATTTCAAATTAGAATAGAATTGGTTGTGTTTTTTTTTAGCACCGCGTCTTACTAACCGTTCGGGTTATACGCTTAGAACAATTGTAAAATATGATTTAGGATAGGAAGAGACTAAAATACTACATTCCTCTTTAAATCGAAAAGAAATGTTTATTCCATTATTGAAATAAGTTTTGGAACTATTACATTTCAAAATTACTTTCATATTTTTATATTTTAAAGCAAACATTAGCTAAACTATTTTGGGTGTCTTGTTTGAATATCGAATGTGTACTTATGTAAAATACAAACTGCGTACAAATTAATCGAAATACACTCTACTGCTTAGAGTTTATTTCGATTAATTCGATATTTCGGTTGATGAATTCAATAAAGTTATTTAAAATTAAATATCACTCTTAGGGATAGGTAATAATAAATTTGAAAAGAGAACATTACATCATTATATATTATATATATATATATATATATATAGAGAGAGAGAGAGAGAGAGAGAGAAAGAGAAAGAGAGACCAAAGAGAATTTTACGTGCCGTAAAGATAACAATTTATATTGTATAGCCTTGGGATTAAAAAAAAAATAGAAATCTTTACCAAACTTTTTAGTTTTATGTCAAGCCTTTACATGATATAATAAAGTTACCTTGTCTGTTTCAGTAGTGAAAATATATTTTCAGGTTTTTTTCTCTCTCCCTTCCTCCTTTTCTTCTTTCTGTTCACCGTGCGAAATCTTTGGATACTTTTTGAAAGGCTACGGGAATAGGGGAACAAAAGAAATGAAGAGGTAAGAATAAAATTTATGTATATAAAAGTTGTGCGAGGAACGTCAGGCAAGTAAAGAAAAACTAGGGAATCAACTTCATGCAAATGTATTTTCTTCATGTTGTGCATCGGTGGAAGGAATAGAAAAAGTACTAAAAAAAAATGGTTCAGTGAATATGGGAAGGGGGGTAGAGGGGAAGATTGGATTTAGAGGAAAAGTGAAGAAGGAAAGATGGTGTTCTTTACCATTAACCTTTCAAATACTGGGAATCGATACTTTGAAAATGCGTGTCGTGTCGTCATGGCTTTTTTTTTTGTTCAGCGAAAAAGAGAGAGAGAGAGAAAATAGGGGGTTGAAAAAGGAATGGAAAAAAAAACCCGTCGTAAACACACGGCTCTAGCTCTTATAACCAACATTAAGAAGGTGAACGTTAAGGGGTTCTATGGATTCTTCATAAAATTCGCAGTTAAATCTTGAATTTTGGAAGTAAAAAAAAAAAATCGAATGTAAGGGCCCTTACACACGTTAAAAAAAAGCTCCATACAAAGTCTTTAAAAAATACCATACGTTAGCAGAGAATATTTAGTATTACATTTCTTTATTATCTTTTTTTTTTTCCTGTTTGGTTAGATTATCTTAGCGATATGAAAGACAGCCCAATTTTCACAAGAAGTAACTTATCTGACATCTAGAAATGTTACTAGATCTACTTTCACGTATTCATACGTCAAGTCATGTGATCTTCAGCTGCTACTTTAGATATATATTAACAATACCTATAAAATATCAATAATAATATATTAAAATAATATAAATTTTGGCATAAAAATATATGTTTGTATTGTATAAAAAGCTCTTAAATTTAAACAAGACTCTAGTCATAGGATTTAGGTCTATTTACTAAAAATTAGTATATAATGAGCTTAATATAGTAAATTATTTATTTTTTCCATGGTTATTGACGAGTTTTGGAGTCTCTTGATGTGTAAGTATAATTAATACTGTACACACATTTGAAGAACCGCTTATGACAATTAAAAATTTTATTAATATACCATCTTGTAATTGTAGATAATAATATATATATATCTTTCAATATATGTTGTACATTTTAACTGTTGTCATTTCAATATTATATTAATATTATATTAATATACTTTAAATTAAAAAGCGCACACCTGGAAATAGTCTTGCGCAATGTGGATGTTGTGGCCCCCTCTAATAAAAAAAAAATTGGGAAAAGTTGAAGTGAAATACGAAAAAAGCATTTATTTTTTTAGGAACCACCTCGATGGATGAAATTATTGAATAGTTAAAAAAAATAGTATCTTTAAAGTGAAGGTTGGTATTGTAAATTATAATGTTTGTTTTTCAAAGAATAGTAATCTTGCGTTATAAAAAATCTTATTTTTAATTTTTTGTAACTATTAAAAGAAAATCTAAGAGATTCTCATGGGGGAGAGGAGTGTATTCCACCCCTTTTGTATTTCATCGGGCAAGCCCATTTCATCTGCCACCCCCATCAGCTATATCCTGCTCACGCTTATGTACCAGTACACGGGAATTGAATCCGGGATTTTTAACTTATTACACCAATATTCTTACCACTTAGCTTCCTAGGAGTCATCCCATGCCCAGTGTAATTCTCTACTCATATTTTAAGGAAGAGTCCGTGATGGACGTGTGAAAATCGTCAACTACATAGGCTTATAGGCCTATGTGATCAATTAAGATCGCGAGCTATCAGATAAGGCAGCCACCTTCGACTCGGTAGTATAAAGAAAACTATAAGAATGCACATAATGTACAGTACAGTAGGTTATACTAATGTTTAATACATGTTTTGATATCTATAATAATAAAAGAAAGTGTTTGTGTGTTTGTTTGTTTGTTTGTTTGTTTGTGTTGGATGCCCAGCCAAATCTACGACAAGCAGAGATCTAAAATTTTTAACATAAGTGGCCGGAAGGGAGTCCGAATGCACCTTGAAGCCAAATTTTTAATTTGCTTTTTAATTAGGCTATGTTTAACAAATCGTTTAAGAAACTATTGTTAATTTGGTTTAGAATTACGTTTCAGAGATAACTGTGATAAAATTATGCCACATTCTCCGCGGGGGGAAAAAATGTGTATGAAATTGACCGTAATTTTAAACTTTTTTTTTAAGGGGGGTGCCTTATATAATTCTTATATCAGAGTGGGTCACGGGAATCACCGTGCGGGATTGCTAGTAATTAATTTTTAAAAATTATGATAATCTAATGATATAAAAATTGGATATTATTGAGCCGACACGGTAAGAATTCTTACTTGAGAAATAGTTTCTTATGGGTGAAAAAAAATATGTATAATAATAATTTTTAAAACTTATATTTAAATCTAATATCATTTAAGTTTTTAAAACAATTAGAAGAATTGGAAATAAAATATTTGGTTAGATTTTTATCTATTTTATTTATTCAACCTTTGAATTTAGGCTAATTTATTTAAGCACTTTAACTAATAGAACTTTCTCTTTTATGTAAGTTTTTAACAAATTAATATTTTAATAGAAATTGACATGTACTATTGAGCTATACCTAGCCATAGGACCTCTTAGGATATAAACGTAGGCCTAGGAAGTTTGTATATGAATCCTGTCTATAGACTTCCAAGTATAAAGGTAATACACGACTGGTCTTTTGTCTTCTATAATTATTTGGTTCCATAACTTGCCCCGTGGTTAAGTGGTCAGTGCACCTGGCTACGAGCATAAGGGTCGCGGGCTCAAATCCCACCTGGTACCATTAGTATATTTTCCCTGAAGAGGAATAACCCCAACGGTCACCAGATTTTGGTTGATAAGGCTTAAGTTAGGCTGTGTTTCCACAATTTCATATTCCTTATCATCATCGCCTCATTTCATAAGGATATGGAAAGAGCCTCCACGGAAAGGATGTACCCCCGTTCAACGTTACATTATCATTAGCAAATCTTTCCACAAACTGGGCTACGAAGGAAGTAGTCCAGACGCGTAGTATCATTATTATAGTTGGTTCCATTTAATGTCAAATTAATTTTCTTAGGCAGTTGTAAGACCTAGACTATAATGACTTATTCCAATTAACAGCGTATATCTTCTAAATATCTAAGCATGATTTAATTTATGATCTTAAATTTAGGGATGTGAAAGTACTTGAAGGTAGTTTGAGTCCAAGCTGAATTTTAGAAGCCGCCCTAAATCGACTAGAAATTTTTTACAAAACTCGAAAAATGTATGTACGCGGAATATTCTGTTTTTATTCTGAAAATTACGAGTTTGGTTAGTTTGATTCAATTTTAAGATATTATTTATTATCAAATTGAGTCCCTCAATATTTAATTTTGTCTTTTTTAAAATAAATAAGTTGTCAATTGATATTAAATTTATATAAAAATTTGAATTTGTGTGATAATTTTGCTGTCGAAAAAATCTCATTCCAAAAATGTATGATAGCACTTGTGTTTTATACATGAATCTATTGCAAAAAATCAACTTTAAATATTTATATTAAAATATTGCTATATATTACCCGAACTTGGAATTTTTTAAATTTTTTTCAAACTGGATTCGAACTCAGACTCGAAAAGAAAAAAAGGGCTACCTTGTTTTTATTACGAGCATCTCTTGTTTTAATTACGAGCATTCCTTGTGTTCACTATGATAATCCCTTGTTTTCATTATGCTCTTCTCTTGTTTTAATTACGGTCATAACTTGTTTTAATTACGAGCATCTCTTGTTTTAATTACAATCATACCTTGTTTTAATTACGATCATACCTTGTTTTAATTACGATCATACCTTGTTTTCATTACGATCATACCTTGTTTTCATTACGATCATCCCTTGTTTTCATCACGAGCATCCCTTGTTTTCTTTATGATCATGTCTTGTTTTCATTATGATCATCCCGTTATTTCATTACAATCATTCCTTGTTTTCATTAGATCATTCCTTGTTTTCATTATATCATCCCTTGTTTTCATTAGATCATCCCCTGTTTGTATTATGATCAACCCTTGTTTTCATTTCGATCACCTCTTGTTTTAGTTACGATCATACCTTTTTATCATTACGATCATCACTTGTTTTTGTTATGATCATCCCTTGTTTTAATTAAGATCATCCCTTGTTTTCATTACGAGCATCTCATGTTTTAATTACGATCATCTCTTGTTTTCGTTACGAGCATCTCTTATTTTCGTTACGAGCATCTCTTATTTTCGTTACGAGCATCTCTTATTTTCGTTACGAGCATCTCTTGTTTTCATTACGAGCATTCCTTGTTTTCATTACGAGCATTCCTTGTGCTTACTATGATCATCTCTTGTGTTAATTATGTTCATCTCTTGTTTTAATTACGAGCATCCTTGTTTTCAATAAGATCATCTCTTGTTTTCATGACGAGCATTCTTTGTTTTCACTATGACCATCCCTTGTTTTAATTACGATCATCCCTTGTTTTCATCATGGCCACCCCTGATCCGTATCGATCCTTGACTGTGACAAACTGTGAGTGTGTGTGCGCGCTCTGTCAAGTCAGACAATGGGCCCCAAAGTATCCGATAGTGAACCAAAGGGTGGGTTGGAGGAGTAGGAGAAACTTACCCCTCTCAAACACAGACGACCCCCTCACCCTTCTTCCCTACCAACTCACCTATACAAATCCTCAACAAAGAGCCGAAGCCTAATGAAGAGATTGGCCCCGTTGAACCGCACACTCCATTCGAGTACGTTTACAAGAAATTATGTGACGTGCCTGAATACCGCTTCATAATGGTCTTTATCACGTGACACACTCTGACGTCACGTACTATAAGACGTCGAATGTGTATACTTAGAGAGAAATCTAGCAAAGGGACGAACATCTATACGATTAATTGATATATAAAAATAAATTCCATTACTCACCACAAGAAAGCGCTAGTTTTGACAGTTGATAGAAGGTGGTCACAAAATGGTATATCTGTTCTTTACTCCAAGAACACCTGTTGGTTGGGAGGGGAGATAAATAAAATATAATGATATGGTGCACCGCACAATTTTCTCCTGCTTTTATCTTAAAATAGATATTTACTAAAAACTCGTAATTTATGTGAAACAAAATCATAGATATATACATTGTTGTATAGACACTGTACCAAAGATCATAAATAAAATAATATACACTGTTACTTACTCTATGGCATTAGGAAGTAGGAACACTGTGGTAGAAAAATTGAGAAAAGAGAAATATTATTGTCTACCAAAGAATAAAAGAATCAAATTCATTTTCTAAGACCTGAATTAAAAAGTATATATATATATATATATTTGCTTATAGCTAATATATCATTTGTTTTATAAAAATATATTTCAAATAAAACATTTTATCTTTAATAATAGGCCTACTACAACTTTAGATTGATAGGTTATTTCATATCTCAAATAGTTGCGTAGAAATGATGAAAATTTTAAAATTTCCCTAGTCTAAAGTACCCTCAAAGACATTTTTATGAGAAAATTAGAGTATCCATCTTATTTAATAAATCAAATCAAAATCGTTATAGTAGATTTCAAGAAAATTGATTTTCTTTTCTCTTTTTGCCCTTCAGTATACTATCCTTACATTTATGGTTATTTAATTCCAAAAACCCATAGGGGGGGTTTATGAAAACCCCCAGATACCAGGTTTTAGCCAAATCGGTAAAATAGTTTCAGCTCTAGCCCAAAGTACATACAGACAGACATCATTGATTTTGGATTCACGGGGTCATGAAACGTCAACATTATTCAAAATCTCGAGTTCAAATTTTTTTTGACGATCACAATACTTTCTCTCCAAAGTGTCGAGAAGCTTAGTGACTATATGAAAAAGTATGTGTGATTTTTTTTTATCCTTTATTCTTTTTAAATCATACTAGAAAACCATGAACGTTTTATTTAAGTTATCTTCAATATAATAGGATATATTTCAGGCTTTCAGTTTTTGTCTCCATCTGATAAATCAATAAGACTTCTTCCTCTTCTGACAATGTACCTCTATGATTTTCTGTGATGGCTCTTGAAGAATAGAGCGTGTCAGAGTCAGTCTTCTATTATACCGTGGATATTTATTTAGGGAAATTATTATATAAAGTAACGTTGAGAAGATTTACAACACAGCAACAATAAATTCTTGAGAGAGAAATCTAAGACAAAATCCGTTCAAAATTATGAAATCTTTATTACATTGTATCACATTAACGACTTTGCCTACTTGGATATTTTGAGACTATTTTGGTTAAATGGTTGCATCTTAACTTGACGCACCTAAGCAATCTAAGCATTATCACACTTGTGATGACGTCAATGTATGAAACAAAACGAGAGAGAGAGAAGAAAATGAGTCCACCCTGCGAGGCCTATCTACTGATATCACGTCTCCTCTTTCTCTGACAAGTTTAAACACTCCCACTACTATTTGTGCCTTGAAAACATTTACTTGCTTTTTAAAATTACCTTTTCCTTGTTTCCTATTATAAATAGACATATATATTTTACCGCGGACTTCCAAATAGCCTAAGTTGTAAATGATTTATAAAAATACGTTAACAAAAAATCTACTTCAAGATAAAATGAATAATTTTGTGACACCGTAGGACTATTTTTATAATTATTTAAAAATTTATAGTTTTTGTTTCAACGTTTATATCATTAAACTCGCTGAGTGAAACTAAATTAAAATTCTAGTCAAGCCACTCATATAGCCCTGCATTTTATGTATTTTGCTTCGATATTAGTTACTTTTATTACATTCACAGAAATAATATCTCACCACTGAACCAACTCCCGAGTGCGAATGTTGGTCATGTGTGGCTATCGCCTGATTTTGTACGTTTAGGCTATTTGGTAAACTTTTCTGTACTGCAAGTTACATGCACTCAGGAATGTAGGCGGGCCCTCTTCATATGTGATATTTGATTATTTTACTGACTATTTCTTCTTTTCTTAAGAAAGCTGTTAAGAAGGGATTACATCATCTATAACCTTAAATATATAAATCTTTTATAAAGGTTAAAACAAGCTTACATGCATGTTCACGCAAATTTTTAAAGTGCTGAAATTAAATTAAGTGATAGAGAATAATGAAAAATAATTACAACCATTCTTAAAAAAATAATTTGTTCTTTATAAAATGAACTTTTTTTTTCAAAAGATATGTAGTGATTTATCATCAAAACTGTCATTCCAATGCTACATTTTGAAGTGTGGCAATTTGTATCTAATTTAACTTCTCTAAGGACTATCTGATTTGTGCCCCTAAAACATACACTTTCAATAAATTATATTTTTTATCAAGTAGGTATCAAATTTAATATTTAAAAAATAACACCTGGATATGGGAATCAAATCCGGACCTTTGGCAATGTTCTATCACAAAGCTCTTAATCATTTCATCCTCGGGATATTTTATAGGTGATTACTAAATATTTAGAGCAAGCTAAACCACATGCCCATGATTCTATTCCTGTCAACAGGTGTCATTTTAAAATTATATTTGATTTAATTGGAAGATGTTTCCAGTTTACCACTAGGGGAGAAGTATTTAAGATCAGAATACCAAAAAATAGCTGACTCTACATAATATAACATACCTTCGCATATTGTTTACTATAGTTTGTAAAAAAAAGTCAAATATCAACTAACAGTAAACTTACCCCCTAGTAAGTTTTCCATAGAAACCAATATATTATTTGGAAAATCATTTAAAACACTCCTCAGATATAAATTTCCAGCAAGATTTTAACCACCATATTTTTTAATTATAAGTTTTCAAAAATTAATCATCAATTAACAATCTTCAAACAATTCTTTACTAAGAAAAAACAAACGTAGATTCTTATATAATCATGTAAAACACTCATTAGATATCAATTTTGAAAAAAAAATTGTTCTTAGGTTTTTCCAAAATTGTATCAATTTAAAAAATTAGTCACCAGTAAATTAACCTTAATTATAGGGCAGGAGAAAAAAATAACAATTTGGTCATGAGGTACGGCATTAAACCATAGTTATAAATATCAAGTTCGAATAGTAATCGATTAAAACTTTCAGCACTAGCCCAAGTATTAACAGAGGGACAGACAGAATTTGTAAGAGCTACTTTATAGAGCTCGGGGAAACAAAAAACTTAAAGAAAGATCCATTATCATCTAGAAGTCACCAATATTCAGGTTTCCAATATTTTATCTTAATGAGAAATTAAAAATGTTAAATTCTGACCTAGTCAGTAGAACCTGTCCATAATAATATAAGGAAATCACACTTGTTTCTCTACTCAAGAATGAAAATCAATCTTTGTGAACTTATCTTTATTGTTACGCCCATCTTGCCCAAAGCGGTCTATACACTGACGTAAGTTTGCCGTCTGGTAAGACCTTGCTTTCTACCCCCACCCCCTTACCCTAGTCATGCTTCCACAGCATCAAAGAGCAACGAAGAAAAAAGGAACACACAATTCCCCCAAGTTAGAATCGATCCTGAGACTGCTGAAGGAACTGCAGACTAGAAGAGAGAAGATTTAGCCCCCTCCCCTTACCTCCCCTCAACACCCTCTATCCTAACAACCCACTTCCTCAGACTTCTCATCATCTCCTTCACTACTTGATTACCACTGTTCCAGGAAGAACAGGACATAGAGAAGTTAAAAATAAAAACTGATAAAGTTGGTGACAAGAGTAACTCTGCCTCCAGATACACTCAAGCTATCCTCTGGGTACACAGACATTCTCCCTCTCCTTAAATCATCCCTTACCCCTTTCCAACCCGTTCTATATTATATACAACACTGTCTTTTTAACCCCTCAACCATTCTCAACCCACTTTCTCTCCCCCTTTTCCCCCACCGACGTATCTATCCTACTAACCCCTTCTAGAAATGTCTCATTCCCTTCTCTTTCTCTTGGTGGCGTTCCTGTGCTTGGCTCGTCCTTATTCTATACACGTGCAACTTGGTTATCTTCTATCCTTCCTTCACCCCTTTCTTGCTTCCGTCCTCGTTTATTCTGCCTTCCTTGTTTCGTTGATCTTGGTTCTTCGTCGCAGTCTTTGGGGGTCTGAATTTAATTAAGCGCGCGCGAGTTGTAGAAAAGGGGGCAAGGGGTGTGGAGACGCGAGAAGTGAGGGACGCCACCCAAGCAGGAAGACAGCCGTGTGATGACGTCACGCCGTCCGAAAGAGTTTTTACAGTGTTGCCAGCGCTCGTCTTCACCTACGTTGTCCACCCCCGGTACCATAAGTGTGGGGCGTACAGACAACTGGCAGGAGCAACTTGGTCCGAGTTATTGTGTTTCATAACGACGTTGCCTAAATGCGACGAAGTGGAAATTTAAGATAGTATTTACAATGTTAATATGTTTACGTTTTATCCGGTTTACGTTTTATCCGGTGGGTTTACAAATAGGACATAACATTGAAACAAAAACAATAAATTATTAAATAATTCTAAAAAATAGTCTTACGATGTCGAAATATTACTTTGTTGATCTTAAAGTAATTGTTTTTAAACCGCGTCTTACTACCAGTTTCGGGTTATACGCTTATGTGCTAACTGCACCAATGGTTTTAGGAAGGTTATATTTAGTGGAAGTGTACCCACATTTCCATGTATAGAGAGTAGAAAACCGTTTTGAAAAACCCCTAATTACACCCGATAGAGATTAGAACCTCGATTTCCCCGTTATCGGCAGTCTAGTCTATTGCGAGAGTAGCACGTTAGACCACGTGGTCACCAAAGCAGGTCTTAAAATAGTTACAATGGTTTTTAGTAACTTCTATAAACAAAGTGTTCCTTCTTTATAAATCAGAATGTACATTTAACATTCTAGAGTATTTAAATTCTATGCTTTTCTGTAAATTCCTTGAATGATAATTTGTGTGAACAGACGCTGTGTGAAAATAGATCCTTCTTTGTATCTCAACGTCAGGACAAAAAGCGACTAATAGCCCTAGGTAAAAAACAAACACATTATTGATGGATTAATTTAAAGGGTAAGGATTTGGAAATTAACTTATAGGAAAACCCCACCATTATTAGCGTGGAGAGAGTTTGTAAAACTTCTGAAATAAATATCATTTGGAGAAAACTAATCCCTTGTGCACCCTATTGAGATTCAAATTTCAAATTAATAACGTTACCGGAAATAAAAAATAATAATGTATCGCAAGCCTGACACCTTGTATGGCGTGACCATCGATGAGGGTGTAAGTGACGGACAATAATCCCCAACCAAGCCATAGGCTTTATGGCACCAATTGAAGGCTTCAAGGCTTCTTCGACTTACCTCCCCAACCCCACCCACAAAGCACTGACAGATGGGAGTGGTATGACGTCATAGATATTATTCATACGCACGTGGCCTGAGTGATTTCATGTCATCATTGTGACTGGTTGAAGAAGAGGGAGGGTTGGCACCCTCACGCAGGAGGGTGGGTGGGTGGTTGGGGAGGGGGAACGAGAGGTTATAGCCCCCTCCCCTCTCGCTGTTGTTACTACCCTAACGTATTCTCTACTTGGTATTGTGTGTCAGGAGGGGCCGCCAATTGAGGGGGAATATAGATAGGCCAACTGTCTGTTTTTAGAAGGAAATCAATACTCTATGAGTGACGGGGCTGTTTAACAGCAACTCGTCATTTATCGGTACACTATGTTTGATTCTTTCTCATTTAATATGGTTTGTTTAGAAAAAAAAAACTAATTCATAAACAAATGCAATAAGTCCTCTAATTAAAGGTGTGAGTGTAGCAGACACGAGAAAAGTTCTGCGTTTTTTGCGTCAAAATATCGTAATTAGTTGGTAAAAATAAATCAAATATTTCTTCAGTATAGATATATAGTTTGATTTTTTTCACATGGTGATATCAACAGTACTTGATTATCTTTCAAGTTCATCCTGGTATTTAATGACCAGAATTATCTTCATTTAAAAAGTTTGTTGCTATGCTTATGACAGATATTCAAGAAAAGTGGTTTTCATCATGTGAAGAAAATTAAACTCTGTGTTTCCACGAGAGCACTATTTTTTTATAGAGGCCAAAAAAATTATTATAAAAAACTGTGGAAACACTAAACTTTTCACCCGTCTCCTACACTCCAAACTTTAGTTTATAATTCGTTTTGAAGGTTTTCCCGTGAGTTGTAAAAAAATCCCTGTAAGTCGAATGGTGTTAAAATACTATGTATTTTTGACACATATGTTCGTTTTGGTGATAATTAATTAGACCTATAAACTTCTCAAGAAAATAAAACTTGGCAAAAATAAAACATTAATTGGTATACAATCTCTTACAAAAATAACATTTTTTATATGCTTCTGTGAGCTAATAGGCTAAGGCGTCAATCTCACAAAAGACTACAACATAATTCTTTACTTTTTATAAATATTTATTTTTCACTAAAAGAAACACAAAAGACACCAACATTAATCATTAAAAAACATTTT
>CABFWO010001291.1:48475-61295 GCA_902155825.1 Timema genevievae
TTAATTTTTTTAATTCAAAAAAAAAAAAAAAAAATCCGAAAATGTTTAAAAATTAGTATAAGAAGATGTAAATTATCCGCTTCTGTGAACGAATGACCCGCTTCTGTGAACGAATGGTCTAAGTTCTGGTATTAGATTGGCCTTCTGATGATGCTCGAATCCCGGTTGAGTCTACTGTGGGTGGTTTTTCCTAAATGGTTTCCCACTCTCCTTATAAGCAAATGCGGGAAGATCACCTATGTAATACTTCCTTCCTCATTCCTACCTCATTAGAGAAATTATCATATTAGCGTGTAGCACGAACAAATAGTTAGACGCGGCTATAAAAAAATGGAAGTTTTAAAAAAAAAGTTTAATAAAATGAATCAGGAAGTTTAATGTTTCCATTAAGTGTTAAACTAACTTCTTTTTTAGAACCGTGTTTTACTAGCCGTTCGGATTATACGCTTGTGTACTAATTACACTAATGTGCTAGGGATTAAGAAGGTTGAATTTAGAGGAAGTGTACCGACATTTGCGTGGAGGGAGAGTGGAAAATCCGCCCTCAGTACAACCGACAGTGATCGAACCTCCCATCTCCCCGTATTCAGCAGTCTAGTTTATTAAGAGCGTATCTCCTTAGACCATGTGATCATCAAAGCAGCGTTTATGAAACTTACCATCCTTTCAGATTGGTTTCCTTCTATATATTTACAATACATTATTTTACAGTGTCTTCCAGGTTGTTTTAGCCAGCATCAATGAGCACGCAGACTAAAGGTCAGGTTCATCTAGTTGGTTTTGCCTGCGAGGGGGAGGTTGGGGTTTGAATCCCAGCTGGATATAATGAATGTGTTTATGGTCTCCCTACACGGTTTTCCTCTCTTCCTTCATGAAACACAGATAATTAAGAGAAATAAATTAAAAACATCAATATTAAATTATTTCATAAAATGCTTGGATTCGTTCAAAACACGTGTTTAAAGTTTCCCGTGGTAAGTTGTTATAGTAAAGGATTTATTATTGGTTAAATCCTAGTTGCAATATTCCAAAAATATCAATTTTTTTTTATAAATCTCTTCTAATTAAAGATTCAACCTAACATTGTAACATTTACCAAGCTCCCTAAAAGAAATATCGAAACTTTTTTTTAAAAAAAATTGTTCATTTTATTTTGCTATAAAAACAAACTTTGTGACCATGAAGGGTGGAAGGGAAGAGAAAAAAAGGGATGGAGAGCACACACATTAAGATGTGAGAACTTTATAGACGCAAGTTGTTCGGAATCAACAAGTTTAACCCTTCGTAATACCCTTTCTTTTCTTTTAAAAAAGTTGAGGCCTAAAACCTCCAACAAGCATGAACCCCTAATTACAAGAACGAACCAAATGATCGATACATCAAGGGAAGCTTCAACACAACCAATTTTTTATACTCGTCTTGTATTCAGTCGATGGTTTTAACTTTGGATTTTCTCTTCTTTGAAACATGTCTTATTTTTATTTATATCACGGCTCATCTCGAAAGCTCCTGATAGGCTGAAATGATTTATGTGAAAAATGTGCACAAATAAAGATCCTAACCCAAGACTTTTAGATTTTATAATAGAGTTTTATATACAGGAATCTGTTTCAAACTTAGGAAGGAACCTGATAGCTCAGTTGGTAGAGATTTTATGAGTAAAGCCAGAGGTCTATGATTCAAATCCCTCTTGGGGCAGACTCTTTAAACATGATATATTTTAATCTCATTACCAAGCCCCATTGATACTGCGATGGTTTCTAGATATTATTGATCTAATCTGAGTATAATAAACTAGGCAGGTGAATTTCAAGGGAAAACCCCTCAGCAAAGCTTGAATTTAGAGCTTATCAGAAGCCACATTGTGTAAAAATATAAGCTCAGCACCTTAGTCTAGGAGTTGAATGTCACCACCAAATTATAATTCTAATCCACTAATACATTCTGAAGCCCACAATTAATTTTTAAATTGCAGAATATATTATCAATTTTACGTCTGTCACGATAAAATATTAATATTTTTTTGGTAGTATTAAAGTGATTCACCGAGCGTAGCAATGTTTGTTTGAGCTTGACCATTTGGCATCTCATCTGGCTGTCTATTTGTCTATCAAGATCTTTCTTGCACGATAGCTATCAAATGTGTGGACTAAATTTTACTAAATTTGGCAGAGACCTCAGGCCAATCGAGGTATGTACAGTACAGCATAGTTTTTCAATTTGGTTATTCGTTTCAATGATGGCGTCCACTCAAAAGATTTTTCGCTTGTTAGTTAATCAAAAGTGATTTTAATTTAAAATTATAAGCAATTGATTGATTACCTAGATTGCAATTTCTTTTTAATTTTTACTTCTATTGTAAGATTGGCGTCTTAAATCTCGTAAAAAGTAGTTATTCTCTATGAACATTATGTATGTATGTACTGTATGTATATACTGAATGTATATACTGTATGTATATACTGTATGAATGTACTGTATATATGTATGTATGTATATATGTATATATGTATATATGTATATATGTATATATGTATATATGTATATATGTATGTATGTATGTATGTAAGTATGTATGTATGTATGTATGTATGTATGTATGTATGTATGTGTGTATGTGTGTATGTATGTATGTGTGTATGTATGTGTGTATGTGTGTGTATATATGTCTGTATATATGTATGTATGTATATTTATATATGTATATAATATTAATTTTTCTGTGTACCTTTATTACTAAGGAAATATATCAAGTTCGATACGATATTAACATGGAGGGAGTGATGCATAATCTTCACCGAATCATTGCAGGTTTTTTAAAATATTTATGTACCAAATTAAATTTACTTCTAGTAGTTGCGTTTAGTTTAATCTTCTACACATAATATTTTCAACTGATTTTAATATTTGTCAGGGGTATGGTGCAATTGGTTGACAAACGTTTTACATTAAAAAAAAAGTTATCATCAGACTACTGGATGCCCATGACAAATATTAAAGAACAAGTGATTAATACATGTATACATTTAAAATGAACGTATATAGGAAAGCAATATTTTTATTTGTTGTGTCTAAATGTTTTATTTTTTATGTGAAAACTGCAACACCACTACATTTTAACTCATGGTTCCTCACACTCCATTTTAATGTGTCAAATTAGGTGAGGATGTAAAAAAATATTTTGGCCAATATAAATAAAGTATTGCCCCAATATAATAAAAGGAGTTTAATTTTCTTCACATGATTGATGATATCAACTCTTCTTTAATACATGTCAAGGGTGTCCAGGACAACTTCTCGTTATTTAAAAAAAATTCTCATCTTATGTCCCTATGCTTTACTGGAGAAAGTTACCAATAATGTTTTGATATAAAAACTGCAAAAACAATGCCCTCAACTCATTTTTCCTACACTCTCACGTCAAGCTACTACACGCTTTGCAAAAGAGATTCAAAATCAGTAAGTTGACAACATCGTAAATACTTCTGCTAGTTATAGTTTTCTAAGCGATATCCTCCAATGTTTTCCTCGATCAAGCTTGGAATTTCCTTCTTAGTTACCTTCTTTTCTTTATAATGCTCTTCTTTGTAATTCTTCTCTCGTCCATCTTTCGAACTTGGTCAAACCACTTGATTGAGTTTCGTTCCACAATGGTCTTGTAAATTGGTCTAGTACGCTAGAATAAATCCAATGAATTGATTCCTCATTAGATCTATTATTTTCTTATCATCTAAGTTTCTTTAAATGTTTATCTGGTTGCAGTCTTGGTCATTGATATAAGGGGACTTGTAGGAATACAGTATTAAGGTGTGTTTGAAATAAAATTATTATTATTAATTTTACGTGTTCAATTGTAATTTAATAAATGTAAATACTAAGTACTGTTAACTGAATTTTTACCTTGTTAGATTAGTTGATACCTCCATAGTGCTTATAAATTAATATATTAAATATATACACATAGTATATATGAAACACGAATGTGTATATATGATTTTTTTTTCCTATATTTATATTTGCTTACTGCATTTAGTTTTATACTAATATGCCCATTTAATATACTTAATTACGTAAGGATATATGTGCTTAATATTAAAAACAAATGCTGGTAGATCATTCGTTTTTAACTGTAATACTAATAGTACATAAATATATATATATTTATATAAATATATACATTATTAATAAGTGGGTAAATGTAAAACCAAAAGTCACTAGCCTTAACTTCCACCAAATAAGGATTAAATAATTATTATTTTCCATCTTTGCAACCGAAGTTAGACCTATAAGGGTGATACCAGAGATTCATTACGTAAAGCACACCGATACCCCAAATTTTTAAACATAAATATGTACATTTTTACTCTCAAAATATCCTGTTTTCCTGTGTAAACCTAAAAACAAATAGTTTCACACTAACAAAAACATAATAAAGAGTAGTAATTGTTTTCCATTCAAGAAATAAATATAATTGATAAGGAAATTAAAATAAACATTAATTAATAGCTAGTAGAATGGTTTAGGTAGGGTGGGGATGTGTTTAGAGTCACCCCTTTAACCCTAGTAGTAGACGCGCGACACTGGAGAAAATGGCTTCATTGTACTCGGTGGCTCATTCACGCCTTTACCCTTACAATATGATCAAATACCAGCACAGTGAACGACTTTCTTGATCTTGTTTTCTTGGACATTGCATTCAAACTATGGATAAATTTCAAACAAACTGAATAACAAGATGTAGCTAATTTTCATAGTATTATATAACATAGTTTATTAGTTTTACAAATTATATATAGATATATATATATAAAGTTTTTTTTAATCCCAAAAGTAAGTAAAAAGAAAAATTTTATTTTTACTTTGCTTTACTTTCCGTCAACTCAAATTTAACTACACTTATGGACTATTGATGAGAAAAACATAGAATTTAAAGTAAATCTAGTCGTACATGCGTTGAAGTAGTGTATTAAAACTTTTAAATGTAGGAAAAAAAGAGGCTCAGTACACTCAGCCGGGATTCTAGCACTGTCCTCCCCTTCACCCATTGTACTCTTTTGATCGCATTCCTACTAATAAATGTGTTAACAAACTTTATTTAATGACAGAACAGAATGGCTATAGTAGATTAATTATATAAAAATAAGAGGTCCAATAAACAAACACATTTAAGTTGGGGATGTAAGGGACGCGTGAAAGGGTGTTTTTTGCAATTTCTATAGCAAAATATTTATTTGGTAAAAAAAAAAATACTCTAGTAGAATCACAGAGTTTAATTTTCTTCACATAGTGATATCAAAATTTTTTGAATATCTCACAAGGGTGTCCTGGAATTTAGTGACCCCTTTTTCTTTCCATTTATAAAGTTTCTCATCTAATGCCACTATACTCACGACAGATATTCAACAACTATTGATATCACCATGTGGAGAATATTAAACTATATTTTTCTATTGGTTCAATATCTTATTTGTATTTGACAAAAAAATATTTTGCTATAAAAACTACAACAACACTGACTTTTCTCGCGTCCCCTACACTCCCACCTTAAGCAATACTAATTCATCAGACGACAGAACCACCCTTTCAATCATTCAGGTGCGCACCTATATCATTGGCCCTAGAGGTTTGAAACTGGAAATGCTCGCGCGCGCACGGATAATTTCAATTTGTATGCAAAGGGGTTGTGGTTGTTTATTACTAATACTGTCCATAGCAAACCAAGGTACTTTACTCTAATGTTGTGCAGTCATCCCTGTATGCAATATTAAGCACATCAGTCAGCTCCACGTTATGGGGTCCAACTCTAACAGTCACCTGATGAATTAAGGTCCTTTATATTAGGAAAAGGGAAAAACAGATGTATTGACATTATCACTGATCTTAATTTTATTAAAGGGGGGTGATAATGGTAGGCATGAAATTATAAAGGTTTTTTGAAGGGTGTTTAACGTTAACTTTATGAGCTAACTGATTATATCAACGCCACGACTCGCAAACCAACTTAAGGTGGGATGGTAGGAATTGCGTGTTACAGGTAGTATTTTTGCCAATTTTATAGAAAAAAAAATTTTGGCAAAATAAATCAAATACTTCTCCAGTAGAAACATAGTCAGTTTTATTCCATAACGTTAATAATAATTGTGATTTTCTGGGTTACATCACTCGTAGTCCATTTTGTGGAAAGATTAGCCAGTACTAACGTACCTTTTCCTAAGGAACGTACAAATTTACTAATCGTACATCCTTTCCGTGGGAGCTCTTTCCATGTCCCGATGAGATGAAATGATGGTGAGTGTGAGTGTGAGGGTGTTTAACTAGTGGAAACATTTAAACCTAACTTAAGCCTAATTAACTAAAGCCTGGTGACCGTTGGACTAATTACAATTTCAGGAAAAGCACCCAGGGGTACCAGGCGTGAATAGAACCTGGGACCCCTAAGCTTTTATCCAGGTGCACTGACCACTACACCAGGGGTCCAGTTATATATAACGATGTACGGCTGTGAAACCTGGACATTGAAGAAAGCTGACAGGAGAAATATCGATGCGTTTGGTCTTTGGTGATTGCGACGACTTTGGAGAATACCTTGGATTGCCATAATTATCAATAGGGATGTCTTAAATCTCGACTGAACTTACAAAGACGAATAAGAATCATAGAGCTTAGCTTTCTTCACATACTGATCTCAACATTTTTTTAATACCTGTCAATGTTGTTCTATAATTTTATGTGAACTTATCCTCTTTATTTAAAAAGTTTATCAGTAACAAATATGGAAGAACTGTTGAGATTACTATATATATATATATATATATATAATTAAACTCTAAGTTTCTACTGTAGAAGTATTTCATTAATTTTGCAAAAAAAAATGTTTTTTATGGAAAACTGCACAAACGCTGTCCTTTTCTCGCATCCCATTACATTCTACCCTATTTCTTGAACAAAGATGACACTCATAGTCTCCTGCTATTATTACTTCTCTTTGAAACGGAAAGCTTCAATTTCCGCAGTGATAATTTTCCTTTTCTGTGTAAGGGAATGAACACGGGACGTCTAGTTCAGTATAGAGAGGCCTCCACTAATTTAACTAAGGTGTCAGGCTATAGTTTTAGAGTAACAAACCATAAGGGCGTGAGATCTGGATGTGCCTCTGTCTCGCAATCTTTTTCTCCCTCTTTTCTCTCTCTTTTTCTCTCTTTTCTCTCATTTCCTCTTTCCTAGAAGTAGTTTATATAAAATACGAGTATCCAAGGCTAAGGTCACATTAGGTCGGTACTCAGTAAATATCCAATATTTTAAACTACGCGCTTATTTTAACTCGAAATGGTTGATTTGGACGATTTAATAACATTATTGTCCAAAAGGAGACCTTTCTACGATATTGTTATCTCTTTCTACATACATATTATTCATCCGAATTTTTTTTTCCCTTGAAACAACAAGATTTTTTTCTATAGTACTGGTATCCGCTTTGGTGACCGCATGGTCTAACGCAATACTCTCGCAGTAGAATAGACTGCCAATGACGGGGAGATCGAGGTTCGAATCTCGATCGGATGGCTTCGCCTAAGTAGTTTTTCAACTTACCTATACAAAAATGCGGGTATACTTCCTTTATATATAAACCTTCAAAATCCCTAAAAATTATTAGCCTAGCTCGTACATAAGCTTATAACACGAAAGATTAATAATACATGGTGCTAAAAATAATAATAGAGGACTGGTTTCTCATAAATACATACTTTGCAAGTCAACGTCCATTTTGAATGACACGGCATGCTTTACTGGAAATGTACACAAGATCTCAGTGAAACTCGGCGGACCACTGAAGTTGAACACGTTTCACTGTCGTGCGCCGTCGGCCTTTTACAAAATTACTGCCGACAACGGAGCCAGTGTGACTTTAAACCTAGCTTGCATTAGGCACCAACCACTTTTGGGGGTATGAAGTTGAATATAGATCATATTTGGGGGTACACAAACCTAAATAAAAGAAGGGTTTAATATCACTGGTTTATGGCATCAGGTTTGCATTAAACTGGAGTGGCAGTACCTATGAGGTCAGGGTTCTAATCTCAGCCTCGTGCACCGGGGTGGTTTACCACATATTACCTATCACTGTAGTTTTATCATTTTCTCTTTTCATTATTGCTACGCTTTTCTTATTTGATTTAAATTTAGCTTGATCATTAAAGAAAAGTATCCATGCCAGATCCGAATAGAAACTACAAAATATTATATATAATATTATAATTATATATTATATATATTATAATTATATATTATATATATTATAATTATTTATTATAATATATATAATCTTTTGTAATTTCAAAAAAAAAATATGAAGAATACAAGGATGAAATTCACAACACATTTACCTAAGTAAATAAACCATTGTCTGGGCACCTGTGATGTATGAATGCATGAAAGTGGATTTAACAAAAACTTGATGAGCTTTCGCGCATTTTTATTATAATTGTATTTGTAAGACAAATTTTTGTTTGCACTTTCTTATCTACTGTAAGCTATTAATTTCCACAAAAATTATTTATTCTGATGTCTAGAGTTAAACATTTGTCTAATTTTGCAATTTTAACACAATAAACCTGGTAAAGAGTGAAACCCACGATTATTCCCCACACACTCGTTTATATTTCCAAATTGAAAAATAATCCAGTGATACTAAAAAGAACCGTAATGTCAAATGTAGTAAATCGAGATATGCAGTCCTCATATTATGCAGTTTCCAGGAATATATACGGTAGGAGGTGTANCCCCTGTTCATTTATACGCTCGGCTTATCACCCATTATTATACTCAGCCCCTTCCAATCCTGTGTAACGCATGGCTAATCCGCTCAGTTGACCAATCAACTGCAATTACGTCTCTTGGTTGTCTGTACGTGGCAATGTGTGTGTGTGTCTCTGTGTGTGTGTGTTTTGTGTATGATTCACATATGACCATGTTACGTATTACACATCTAATTTATCGAACATTTAAAGGTTTAAAATTTTTGTTTTTATAAAGTATTACAAGTTGGTCACGTGCATTATGGATATTATTGAATGAATAAACGATATATAGTATTAAGGCTTGGTAAAAGTTTGTTAGTACGTTTTGAGTAGCTACCTTATTTTTAATTTCTCATTTAAAGAGAAGGTATCGTAATAGTAAAATATGAATCTTTACGTTCTTTTTGTTCCCGGAACCATAAAAGTGAACTTTATAATTCTGACTCTGGGCCTAGATTTAAAAAAAAAAACCTGTTTGATGAATGTTATTCACACCTTATATTTAAAAGTTATACGAGCTAACTTCATGCAATGTTTGAATTTGGACCCTATCTAAGAAGCCACATCAATATCACACTCATACACCACTGAAATAAATTAAAATATAGGAAATAAAATTAGAAGTTCCTCTGGCAGGCCTGTTGTTTATGTGCAGAAAACAATTCCTCTCCTCCTTTGACGAGTAAAATCACTCGCTCTAATATTCGCACCTGGACAGTATTGCCTCTAATCTCATAATTACCTTTTCCTTGTTTCCTAATCTAGGTAGATACAAGCTTCAACGTACATTTTTATAATACTTAATGGCAGGAAGATTACTAATGGCCATTTTTCGTGAATAGAACAAATAATCTGATTTGTAGACGATTTAAATAATTTTTTTATAAAAAATCTACTTCAAGATACAACAAGATTTTTATTAATAATGTAAGACTATTTCTAGAATTATTTAAGAATGTCTAGTTTCAGTTTCAATGTTGTATCTTTAAATCCTACCAAATAAAGCGTAAAAACACTAACCTGATACATCCTATCATGACATACCACTACGTCACATGTATGCAACATCGTCAGTATAATCACGAGAAAGTATTTTAGGTTGTGCCTTAACATTTATTTAGTGTCTGCCCATGTCTTGAACATGTAGAGAAATTGAAGCACTCTCCAATAAGGTCGGACAAGCCGAGAAAAAAAAAGGATCGTACAGAAAGGAGAAGGTTATTTTCCAGGACCTCTCTAGGTCGTGGGAAGGAGAGGTTTTTTACTCTACAGGACATCGCTGTGGAGGAAGGAGGTGGAGGGAGAGGGAGGACAAACGAGGCGAACACTGGCAGAGAAGGATAACGTTCTCTTAGAGAACCAAGGGGAGATTTTCAACTTCGCCAAAAGTGGGCAAAAAAAAAAGATGGAAGAGGTAACGAGGAAAAACTAGATGGGAGTCGAAGAAAATAAGAACGAGAGAAGCTTCAGTACCGAAAAAAAAAAAAAAAATAGAAAAGTCTGTAAGGACAAAGAGCAAAGGGGGAAATATAAAAGTGCAAAATTTGATCCATTAGATAAAAAGAGATTAACTCCAACTGTATAAAAATTATGTGTGAGCATACGAAGGGTAATCCTATTGATTTTTTTTAAATTTCAGCGCTAATAAGAAAAATGTGTTTCTTTAAGTAAAATCAAACACTTTTCAACTAAGTAAAGTAATTCACCTTTTTGTTCTTTAGGAACAAATATAGTAAAAATAAATACCAATGTTCTTAAAAAAAATGCTAACAATGTATCTCAGTAGACAGTGAGTTGTTCAACAGAATTAGAGGACCCGTGTTTGGTTCCTGGTATTGCCGAATATTACCCGTCTCAGTGGCGTAGTCAGCTAACGCACTAGTTTCATGTTGAGCTAGACTGCCGAGGACGTGGAGATCGAGGTCAGAATTTCGCTTGGGTGAACTGGGCTGGTTTTTCATGAATGGTTTTCCACTCTCCCTCCACGCAAATGTGGGCTCACTTCCTTTATATTCAACCTTCCCAGTTCCTAATCCATTAGTGTAATTAGTACTTAAACGTATAACCCGAACGGCTAGTAAGAAGCGGTGCTAAGTATTACTATTGTTGTTATTATTATTATTATTATTATTATTATTGCCAAATATTAATCATTAATGGAGTGTTCGAGCGGATGGAATTAGTTATTACAGAAAATACACGTTGAATACAATAGAAAATTTTAAATTCAAATTGGTTGGTAAAATTTGTAAATTTGAGAACTTCTCTATATTGTGTTATAAAATTAAAAACGTTCCTTTATCTTAGCACCACGTTTTACTACCCATTCGTGTTATAAGCAGGCGCGGATTCAGGTAGGGGGTCAAAGGGTCAGTTGACCCCCCTGTGAAAGTTATAAAATTAGTACCAAAAAAAATGAAAGTTCAAATTTTAGAAAGAAAATACAGCACTGATAAACTATATATAAAAAAAATTTTACGCGCAGACACCTTTTAATCCTGGTCCACACTTCCGTTATTCGTCCACGTTTATTCACTGTTAGATATGACTCACGCAAGTGTGGAAAAAATATTCGTTTTCATGTAAGAATATTTGTCATGCATAGTGTGTAACGAACATATTGTTCCGCATAGAAACGGTCGATTACTCGCTCAGGTTACACGCCTATGTACTAATTAATAAGTTAGGGATTAGGAAGGTTTAATTTAAAGGGAATGCACCCCCATTTGCGTGGAGGGAAANCATAGGTGCTAGTTACACTAATGTGTTAGAAATGAGTAAGGTTTATTTCAGAAGAAGTGTATCCACATTTAGGAGGGAAAGAGGAAAACCATTTAGGAAAAAAACTCTGTGCATCCGACTGAGATCAAACTCCGATCCCCCCGTCCTTACCAGTCTAGTCCAACACGAGAGTAGCGCGCTAGACCACGCGGCCACCGAAGCGGGTATCAATGCCTATTAAATAAACACTAAAAATACAGTGAAATAACATTTGTATTTTCTAAAAGGTCCCTCCTATTAGAATTTTATTTTATCAATCTGTTTTTAGGGATGTGGAGGATAGGTTATAGATCATGCACCTATATTCACTTTTATAGAGGATGAGAAAACCACAGCGACAATTCACATGGGGAAAACCACCCCTAATGCACCCGGACAAAATTAAAACCCGGACAATCAATCCAGTCTATTGAAAGGCAGACTCCTTAAACCACCAAACCACTGAGTGTGGGTCTTTCAAAAAAAAAAAAAAATGGTATACCGTACAGAATTTCCCAATTCTTTGCCTAAAAATGGAAGTATTTAACTAAAACTAGTAAAATATGTTAAACGTAATAATATACATTGCAGCAGAAACATAACATACTAAATAGCCTCCCATTTCACCAAAGAACACGACTGAAATAATATAGACTGTTACAGAAACAGTCAGAAAAGAGTAACAAAAAGTCCACAAAAGAGAATAAAAATCAACTCCCCCATTTAAAGAATGTATTTGCTCATGGCTGGGACATTATTGGTTTAATAAAAATATATTTTAAATAAAAAGTGTATATTTTTAATAGTTCTACAACTTTTCATCAATAAGTTATTTCGTATCTCAATGAGTGCCGGAGATATTCTCAAATTTAAAAAATGTATGCACATGTAAGCTAACCTAAGAGTCATTTTAATGGGAAAACGAGATGGAAAATTTAGTTTGTAATGTTAAAAAGTGCCGAGATATGAATTTTAATCAAATTTTTTAGAGCGAGATTTGAGAAAATCGATCATTTATCTTTTACCCTTAATTTTAGAGTTAGATAAGACAAGTCCAAATCATTCCTATGAGGAAATTTATGGAAACCTTAAATATCAAGCTTTAACCCGATCGCTATAAAGGTTTCGGCTCTAAACCAATATACAGACACTCACAGACAGACAAACAGACAGACTGCATCGCAAAAAACACTTGTCCGGGTTCATTTGGACATGAAACGTCAATTTCCACCAAAATCTCAAATTCAATCTTTTTTTTTTTT
>CABFWO010001291.1:68782-96056 GCA_902155825.1 Timema genevievae
TATATATATATATATTATTGAGTATATAAACGTTATACTTCAAATATGGGTTTGTTTAGCTTGAACAAACACTTAGGTTTATTATGTTGTTGAAATCAGTCAGACTATTATAATTAATTACAGTTGTCTTGGAAGACTAATGTGAAGGAAACAAAATGGTTTCCTTTGTTTTCCATCCTTAAAATTATTTTAGAATATATGTTATGATCACTATTACTGTCTGAAAGTATATTTTTAACATAAAAACAATTCCAAGGAAAAAATTATTGGGTAACATTCAAGAAATAAAATATTTTTTTTTTGTATCGACATAACAAAAAGATAAATCATCAAATTTTAAGAAAACAACTTTTTCTTTCCCTATTGAAAATGGTGGAGGTAGCGGCTTAATATCGAGGAAAGAGTTGGAAATTGAGGGTAGAGGAAGTGGGAGGAGTGGGTGGGGTCGGGGTAGGGGGGGAGGTTAGGGCTTTGAAGGAAACGAAGCTGTCGTCTAAAAGAAATCACACACCGGGAGAGCGAACAACAAGCAGAAGTTCTTGGATCGCATCCAGGCGCCATTCCGAGACATTAATATTACAGAGGTTCTTTACTATATTTTTTTATTTTATTTTTAAGCTCGGGGCTAGAAGGGACTATTCCCTCAATATTTGATGAATCTTGTTTTATTATAGTACCAAATACTGGTTGGCACAAAAAAAGTAAAGGTCAACGAATTATCGCTACTTGTATATAGAAATAAGAGCATCAAAAAACATGAGTTGATTTTGACATGTTTGAAAAATATGTTTTAGGCATAAAATAAATCCCTGGATATTATTCTAAGTGCAACACTGCTCTACACACTATTTTAGAAATATACTAGACTGCCGATTATGGAGAGATTGTGATTGAATCCCGATCGGGTGTTTTTTTTCTTTATAGTTTTCAACTATTTCTCTCCACGCAAATACGGGTACACTTCCTCCAAATTCCACCTGCCTCATTTCTAACCCACTAGAGTAATTATCCAATAAGCGTATAACCTGAACAGTTGGTAATACGTGAAGCTAAAAATAATTTTGGATTAAAAGTTAATTTGAAATGTATTTTTAGAACAGACAACGCACATCAGTAAAATATTTTAATGTTTATAAAGTGTTTTTGAAATATATCATTTAACTATGATATGATATAGTAAAATTTTACATAAATACATTCTTTAAAACTCGATTCGTGAACTTTTATTTTATTTATTTATTTTTGGTATTAAGCATGCACTTTCTGAACCGACTGATTATATCAGAACACGAGAATTTCTATGAACGAGCGCGAAAGGGCCTACCGATTTTGCCGGGAAAGGTATTTTCACATAATTTACAGGATGGTTTTACATACCACATATCGACATGAAACCGACGTTTTTACTCCCCCTTCTGAAGGAAGTTGTACCATGGTTTTTATCTCTCAAGAAAAATTCGTCAACCCTGTCTGGGTTCGAACCCATTAATATTGAGTCTTGAGTCCTTACCCCAAGACCACTGAAGTCGAAATATTTGTATTGAAAATATTGGTTTTATTTTTGTAATATTTTACTTTCAGGTGACATTATATCAATCACTTCTGCATTGTCTTTTTCCCCAATTTTATTTTAAACAACTAAATATATTCCGACAACTTATATCAGTCAGCAGTCTTCCTGTCTATTGAGCTAAGGGCTTCGGATTCTATTCCTTGTATAACTTAGAAATTTATCATTGATGAAATGTAAGTTCCTCCCCTTCACAGTGATGAATGAATTAACGGCCGGAAGCTGGATGTTTTGTATATTCTTGATTTAAATTAGTTTATAAGTCATGTGCTGAAATAATCAGTCAGTTCAGAAAGTGCACGTTAAATAACTGAAAAAAATTATAAAAAAAACCTACATTTAGACATATTGAAAATATCACATTGGCGTAGAAATGACTCATAAAAAAGAGCCATTTTTAAAAATAATAATATTTTAACTTAAAAATTGTGACTGCCCTAAATTCACTTTTGATTTCAATTTGTTTCACGAAACGAGGAGATTATTTCTCAACTACAATAAGATAGTAAGTGACATGGTCATATTTATTTTGTTGTCATGAAAGAAAAACATTGTATCAAGTGTAAAAATAAAGAAGAAAGAGAGAGAAAAATAGTAAATTCATTCAAAGAAGGGGGTAAAAAATGAAATATTAATATAAATAAAGAGACATTTTGTTACATTATACTTTTCAAATTTGCTAAAAAGAAAATCATAAAAATTGTCAGATGAAAATATATTCACACTCTGTAGATTGTTGTTCTAAAGCAGATGAAAAAAAAAAGTTTTGTTTGTTCTAGATTTCTCACACTCGTTTAGTGAAATTGTTTTAGTAATAAGGGAGCGAAAAAGATTTGTTGAGAAGAGTTACAAAATGAATTGTGTGAAGTTCTGTGAATAAAAACACATGAGTAGCTTTTTTATGTTCTACATGATGTTTAAACATTATTATGAGACTATCCATAAGTCACGTCTATCTGTGGAAATGGAAAAAGGCAAAATTGCGCTTAATATTATTATATACCGGTAATATGATAATGATTTTAAACAGGGAATCTAACTGAAATATATATAGATTCTGGTTTTCTCTACGGTTACCTAAACAAACTTTTTAAAGGTTCCATTTCCATCTTTTTCCTGTTCTTAATTAGTTTCCAATTTTTAAATTTATATTTACTATTTACTAACATTATAAAATGTTTCACTTTTATCTAGCATTGCGTCTTACTACCCGTGCTGGCTATGCGCTTATGTACTAATTACGCCAATGGATTAAGGAATTAAGAAAGTTATATTATATAAAATGTACCCGCATTTGCTGGGAAAATCTTTTGGAAAAACCACACTCATTACACCCGACCGAGATTAAAACCATTATCTCCCTGTCATCATCAGTCTTGTCTACTGCGAGAGTGGCGCCTTAGACCATGCGGCCACCAAAGCGTATTTATAAAAGTTTTATATAAAAGTATTTAAAAATGATTTACATTAAAATATGAGTTTTTGCATAAAATATGATAAAGAGGTGTCATAATTCATAATGTCTATCAGGAGTATAAAATTAGTTTTATCATTAGGGCCAAGTCACATTGAAAGTTGAAAATACTGAAGGGGCCTCATTTCATAAAGTTAAATATCATCACCATCTTTAATTCATAATAAATCAATTTTAAAATCCTTACAGTTACAAAAAGAAACTTTAGATTCCATAAAATTTTAGGACACCCTTGATTTTCAGAAATTTGAAATTTTCCCAAGCAAGGGTATGTTTAATTAACCCTCTTAATCGATGACAAATCCGTGGCCGTAGAATATTCAAGAATAGATTCATAAACGTCAGAAATCAAGTGGATTTATAAAGTTACTGGATGGAGCTGTCCGGCAGTAGGAGAACAAACGGGGATAGAGGAAAATACAAATAACAAGATAATTGATTTGTGGCCTATTAAATTACCTCATTCTATTCACAATGATCCATTCTAAGTTCCATTTACAGTTACCTTTCGTTTCCCGGGAATTTAGGTCTTAATAATCAACCAAAACATTATTTAGAAATTTGGTCTTCATATAGTGGAAAATTTCAACTTTTAAACTATGTTTACAAGTCTATATGTGCACAGGGTCATAGAAAATAGTTTTGTGTTAATTCAAGTAAATACCAAACTAATGCATTGTTAAAGATTTGATCAATTTTTAACTTAAGCTCAACATCTTATTGAAACTGTATCGGTCACATGTGCAGCCCTACTCTCAAATTTATTTTCCTTTTCATAAAATAAAAACAACTGTTCACACGATCATGTGTAGCAGAAATTGGATATTTTTAGTGTGCAAATGTAACATTTAAAAAAATTCAATATCTGGTGATTATAGAGTAAAAATTATGTACATCAACATCACTTCCTAGAATAATTCCTAATTTCCAAATGTTATTATCTCAAAGATTGTATTATTACTACAACGTCTATAAACAGATGAATCGGGACAAATATTACATTGGTTCATCAAAAGCACCGCGGCCGGACTAAATCATGGTTCCAGGCCACAAGTATGACATGTCTGAGCTAGATAGGAACAATTAATATATAATTTAGGGTTTCATTTAAACAAAACTACATTTAAATAATTGGGTTTGTTGCAACTCACAGGAATAAGATATACACAAGTATATATAATTTTAGGATTCTTTAAGAGGCTATTAAAATAATTTTATGGCATTATTTTTGATTTAGATCTAAATATCTTTAATATTAAATTTAACTATTTTCTTACCAAAATACTTAAATCAGATTTAAAAAGAATATTTTAATGTCTATCCATATTATATCATCTCACCAGGAAATCAGATACAAGATTTTCCTAAAATTAGAAAATGTATAAAAGTGCTATTTTATGAAATCACTTAAAGCAGTGAAGTAAGTTCAGAGTTGAAGTCCCTTACAAATTAAAATAAATATCGTTCAATTTTGTAGTATTTTAAAAATATTGTAAAATGGTTTCACTGGTCTCAATTAGAATACAGTAATCCGAACTACAAGATGACGCTTGGTTCAAGCTTTATCACCAAACTAAGTTGGACATTGTCCATGTGGTTTGATAGGCCCTTAAAGAGTGGCGGGAGGAAAAGTGATAAAAAGGTGTTTTGGCAGTTTTTACACCAAAGACTTCTTTTTGGTCGAAATAAATCAACTATTGCTTCAGTAGAATTATAAGAGTTAAATTTTCTTCACACGGTGACGTCATCAGTTCTTTAATATCTGTAAAGGCTGTCCTGAAATGTAATGACAACTTTATCTCTTAATTTTAAAGAGTATCATCTAATGCCTTGCTCATTACAGATATTTAACAACTGTTGATATCACCATGAGAAAAAAAATTAACTCTTCGCTTCTATTGGGGAAATATTTTATTTATTTTAGCCAAAAAAAAAAGGTTTTGCTATAAAAATTGCAAAAACATTGATCTTTTATAGCATTCCCTTCACCCCAAACTAAAGAGCCCTCCTAATATGAACCCTTGATGTATTACTTGCCATGCCATATTTTAAAATAGTTCCGCCCTGAATGATATATATTCCACCCCAATCTCTCAATTTTTTTTAACAATTAATGATTAACTAAACAAAAAGTCATCTCTTTACTGTATCAGTAAACACATTCTATAAATGTATTTGAACTTTTTAACATTTTATTATATCAAATGCTTTGATGATTTATTTCCAAATTATTTCATAAACAGGATTATCTTCTCATGAAGTACATTGAAGGTTTTTAAAAATTAAATTTCATCTTATTTTTTTAAATTCCACTAAATATCGTTTGAAAGTACTCATCGTTGATAGTTTTTGACATTCAGTCGAGCATGACATATTAATTTCGATTAGTACACCTGTTCAAAATGGCTGTGCTCAAACAGCTGATGAAATGAAGTTATGTTTGACTCTGACACCTTAACCCACCTGATCAGCAAACAACAAATTAACAGATTTAATTTAATGTAATAAAACTTTTGACTCTCTTCGGTGACCGTTGGTCCAAGGCGTCACACTCGCAATAGACATGGTGCCAACATTTTAATTTTTAATAATGTTTTTAATTAATTTCTTGTTCAACTGGAGTAGTTCATATTTCTGACTGCTCTACCCACACAGACATGCTTGATTTTTACTCAAGATTAAATTGAGGAAAAGTAACAAAATGTGGCAAAAATCATTCCTCAATATTCTTAATACTTTAGTGCTTACTATTGAGTGCTTATTTACACTTTTACACTCCCTTCACACAAAACTACTGTGAAAAGGTAAAATAAAATTTTACAAAATAAAACGAAGCTAAAAAAAGATGTGCATAAAATTAAATCATAAAAAGCTCTAGCCTATAGTATTATTCATGAACAAACTATTATTTTTCGATTACAATTGCGGTTCTTAAACAATTTATTTCTAAGGATCCTTTAACGGCTATAGTTCCTTAGTAAAAACTGCTAATTTTGGTTTGATTACCTGACTATAGTCTTTATTAAACAATTAACTATGAATAAAACTAAGGATTTTTAGTGTTTTCCATAATTTTCCTACGAAAAATTAAAAATTAAATTTAATAAAAAGAACAAATAATATTAAACATTTTATTTTCTAAAAAAATACATTCCTGTTAAAGTTTTATTTTCCATAAATAAAAAGTAAAAATCATATCCTTTATTTATTTCTGTTATACTCTTTACACACAAAAGTAAGAATTCTAAGGAAAGAGGTTTTTTATCTGCCTGCATCTATAACTCACTTATGTAAATATGTATAGTACCCACTCATAACGTTCCTTCCCTTCCACGACAAGAAATTGAACCAGGGACTCCGCTACGTAATGCCGATCACGTAGCGACGGAGCTACCGGGGCCGGTCGTTCCATCAGAACCCTCCCCCCCCAACCCTCTTCTACACTTCCCAAGCCGAGCTTCTAAACCTTACCAAGCCGCATGGGCGTCTCTGCACAGAGTATAAATGACGCTCTATCCGCGCCGAGACGTTTCGGGGGAAAGAAAAAAAAACGCGAGAGAGAGACGCGGAAAAAGAAAAGCATATTTTCTTTCGTTAACCATTTTCACCGCTTTCAGACATTCATAGACGTTGAATAGATATTCCTTTGGTTAGAAATACACACATAAGCTACATCTCCTAGGCGTTAGAAATACACACTTAGGGCCAGTTTTATAGTCAGACTTAGTACGCCTAAAGTGCGAGTCGATACTAAATACAGGACGACACCTACCTAGACCAAAATGGAATGGGCCAGTTTCGCATATGAAACTGGCCCACTCCATTCAATTTCAGGTAGGTGACGTCTTGTATTTATTAAAGCACCGCACTTGAGACTTACCAAGTCTGACGATGAAAATGGTCCTTAACCCACACTGTTAAGGTGCTATGGAAGGGGACGCGAGAAAGGGCCAGTGTTTTTGCAGTTTTTATAGCAAAACTTTTTTTTTATAAAATAGATAAAATATTGCTCCAGTACAAACATAAAGTTTATTTTTCTTCACATGTTGATATCAAAAATTTCCTGAATATCTAGCACGAGCATGATGGGATTATCTAACGAACTTTTTAAATGAAGAGAAAAAGTTGTCATTCAATTCCAGAACAGCCTTCACAGATATTCAAGAAATGTTGAGGTCACCATAGGAATAAAATTAAATTCTATGTTTGTACTGGAGCAATATTTTTTTATTTTGGCCAAAAAAAGTTTTTGCCATAAAAACTGCAAAAACACTGGCCTATTCTCGTGTACTTCCATCCCACCTTAACGGCTTTCCATTTAGAGAGAAAAAAAAGAAAAAAAAGCTACCCACATTGGTGGATACATGGTCTAAAAGTCAAACGTGTCTAGTTTGGCTGATCACTGATGGGGAGGTTGAGCTTCGAATGCTGGCCAGGGTTACCGAGGGTGTTTTTATCTAAATAAATTCCCATTTTATCTACACGTGAGTGCGGGTACCATATCTCTAAATTTTATTATTTTCATCCCTACCTATAAAGTCCAATTAAATGTGAATAAGCCATAGGGATATTAAAGACGCAGTGCTAGAAGATAATAATTATTGAAAATTATTTTAGTCAATCTACAATTCACTAAAAATAACTCTATGTCGTCAAACCTCAAGCAAGCTATACCGAACGAGTGGCCGCCACATGTTGGCTAAGATTGTGCCAACATTTGCGATTAGAGGGTGTCATGCGGTCAGACCGAAGCTGCTACATTTTTTTTTTATTCAAGTAGTTTCTCAATTGTCCTCAAGATACTGAGTTGTTTCCGTTCCAGCCTTCACAGAACAATCTGTAATAACCGGGGATCAAGCCCGGGACCTCTGGATCTGTATCCAGGAGCTCTGATCACTTAGATCACAGAGTGAGTATAATACATTATACCTCAGTTTTATCTTCTGTGGTGCTGACTGACAGCTCACAGCTGACTTCTGACGGCTTTGAAAAGCTACCAGACCAAACTATGTATCCCTACGCCGAACCATATGATCTGCAAAAAACATGTCTTTAGCAGTTGTCACTTCTGACAGTCAAAATTTAGGTATATACCTAAATGTTGACATTCAGAAGTCAGCTGTGAACTGTCAGTCAGCACCAAATAAGCTGTAACCTGGGTGTACCTACTTTAAAAGAAAGGTTTGCAAATGAGAGGGAAAAGGTGGAAGGACATGATATTATAATTTTGCACACTTAATGTTCTCGTCGAACTTCAGTTTCTAAACTCAGCCACTGTGTTACACACACTAAGACCTTTTTGTTGTTGTTGTTGTTTTTGTTTTGTTTTGTTCGCAGGAAATAAGAGAGAAAGAATTAAAGAGAGAGAGAGATATGGTGAGAAAAAAAAATTACCAAGTGTTATTTTAAGATCTGCGCAAACTCGCGGGAAGGGTTTTGATCCAATAGGGGTATCGCGTTTCTATGGATGCTGCGCGCGCATTTTACGTTGCTGACGCAAGACAGAGAGCGTAAAAGGGGATGATGTGCTGTTGCATGTGTGTGAAAGAGACAGATATGAGGGTAAAAGAGAGATAGATGGTAAGACATGGAGAGGAAGCGAGAGTAAATGAGGATACAGAAGAGGAAGAGAAAGAAAGACGGAGATAGTGAAAGGAAGAAGGAAGGGGGAAAGTTACGGAACAGACGGAGGGACAGATTGTTTCTCTTTCCGCTCCCTCTCTCCCCCCCTTCTCCTTCATCACCCCTCTCTCTTTATCCCACACCCCGTCCACACAAGTTTCACCCTTGTGCCGCTGGCGGATTGAATATTTTAACAGTAGTCCTTGATTTATACCCCCCAGACCCCACCCCTTTCGACTCTTAAACAAAAAAAAAAGGGGGTAGGGGGAGAGAAAACGACCCAAGAACGAAAAGCAACAGTGTCGCTCAAAAACTAACTTTGAGATTATAGCGTTTGTATAAGCCGATGCGGTCTAGTAGTCAAGAGTTTCTGGCTACGAATCCAGAGGTCCCGGTTTCGAGAACCGGAGTTTCCAGAATTTTTATGTAAAGCAGTGGGTCTTGAACGGGGTCGAACTCAAGTCTCGCGAAGACAAATGAGGAGCTATTGGAATAAGCAAGTAGCAGCTACGATCTAGAAAACCTAGATTAATGACTGGAGGGTTTGTTGTGCTGACCACATGACACCCTATATCCGCAAATGCTGGCACTATCATAGCTAATGGCCCTGGCTGCTGTGTTGGTATAGTGCGCTTCTGGCTCACACCATGAAGTTCTATCTAGTACTGTTTACGATAGACTTATATTATTTAAAACGATTTAACTTTTAGGAACACTTGTTTCGGTGTCTTTGTTGAAGACGAGGAATTTGGGTTTAAAATTCCAGCTGGGTGTACTGAGGGTGATTTTCTTACCGAACTTTCCACTCTCCCTTCACTCAAAAGCGGAAACATTTCCTCTAAATTGGTTATTCTTCTTTTCTATCCTTTTAACGTAATAATATGCGGATAGCCTTAACGGGTGGTAGAATGTGGTAAAAAAAAATACATTTAAAGACAATTGCCTAGTTGGTCTAGCATGAGCGGGATTGACCCTGGATTTTGACGATCAGGACTGAGCTCAAATCCCTTGTAATTTGGACTAGGGAGACGTTTTTGTCAAATGCCTCTTTACAAAATAAGCTTGGTGCATTTACTTTTAGTTATCCTTATCATCCTGCCCCTAATTGTGTATAGCACCATAATTCAGTATTTAGTGCGCTTGTCTACTGAGCTGACAGACCCGGGTTTAATTCTGAGTATCACTGAAAAAATGTGTATTTGGTTAAATAAGAAATTCCCATTTCATATTAATGAATCTATGGTTGTGGAACTTGATGTGGTGTCTGTTGTAGAACTAAGTTAGTGTGTAAGTCGTGTAATTCGTGTATTAATACATTGATTCTGTTATGGAGTGCACGGTGACCCAAAAATAAAACTTGTGCTAAGTGAATCAATCAAGAAATGTTTAGGGCACATACTTTTTATAATTTAAAATTGATAATGCAACAAATTTATTAAATCTAAAATTTGGATTATGGATTTTAATATTTCATAATATTATAAACATCCTTTTGGTCATTCAGTCAAAAAGTTACACTAACATTGTACTTGATCGCGTTTCGTAGGGAAGAGAGTGGAAAACAATTTTTGTAAAAACCACCCTCGGTACACCTGACCGAGATTCAAACCTCAATCTCCCCGTTATCGGCAGTCTAGTCTATAGCTGGAGTAGCGCGTTTGACCATAAAGCTTTTTTTTAAAAAAAAAAAAGATCATTACAATTTTGATGGAGTATATGATAACTTCCTAGAGTTTGGCAGGCAGGTTGAAAAAGAGGGAGAGAGAGAGAGAGTGGCTTGTTTCCCAGCGGCCCTCTCTCCTTGTTACCATGACAACCACGGCCCCGTTTGACCCAGAAGCCTCTAGCCCACTTGAGGGGAAGAGAGACAGAGAGGGGGGTAGGGCACAAAAGGGGATGAGTGGAAAGATGATCAAAGTTACTCAGGTACACCTTGAACTAAAGCGTGGACTCATCATCTCGGATATACTCGGGTAAGAGTTTTGGGAGCAGGAAGAGGAAGTAGTATAATGGAGGTTGTTATGTAACTTCCGTAGGCCATATTCATATTCCACCCCCTTTTACCCCCGACAAAACGGAACAAAGCTACATTTAAAACAAGGTCGAGCTTGGAGTAAATCAAGAGTCAAATTGGGTGTTTTTCATCGCAATAGTATTTTTCTTAGCACTGTGTTTTACTATCTGTTCGGGTTTTGAACCTGTGTACTAATTACGCTAGTGTGTGAGAAAGTAGGAAGGTTGGATTTAAGAGGAAGTGTACCCGCAATTTGCAAGAAGGTAGAGTGGAAAACCATTTAATACACCCGGATGGAATCGAACTCCAATCTCCCCATCTTTGTCAGTCCAGGTGACCTGGTGGTCTAGGGGTAAGGTGTCAGACTTCTGTGCTGGGGATCCGGGGTTCAATCCTCGGTCTCAGCACAGATTTAGCTGATTGCCAAACCCTTCCTTCACCTCTGACAAGACGTGTATTAATCACAACTTGTGAATGTGTGAAATGCCAGGCCTCTACCGTGGTTCGGATTTCACGTTAAGCTGTAGGTCCGCCATTTCATCTCACAATCACCCTACCATTACACATTAGCGTAAGTGCGTATAACCCGAACGGGTAGTAAGACGTGAGTGCTAATAATAATAATAATAATAATAATAATAATAATAATAATAATAATAATAATAATTTTTCAGTCCAGTCTAACACAAATATGACGTCTTAAGCCATGCGACCACCGTAGTGAGTTATTACGATAGTTTAAATAGTTTATGAAAAAGAAATTGCTACTCCCCATCCTGGACTGTCTGCATTTAATCACATCACTGAGGAGATGAAGGTAGGAATTTAGAGGAAAGGTACCCACATTTGCGTGTATGTAAATTGGATTAGCGAGAGTGAAAAAACACCCTCAAAAACACCTTACTGGGATATCAATGGTCTTAAACTACACGCTAATAGATGAGGAAGGTATGAGTTTAGAATAATTGAACCCGAATTTGCTTGAAAGTTTGTTTAGGGAAAACTGCCTCACTTCTGTTTTGGTTTGAACCCCAATTTTCCTTATTACCGTCAATATTAATTCTTGTATAATCGGATTTAGTCTGTGAATTAAAGTTTTCCAGCTAAAGCTGTCAAACACTTTGGTCAGTTGGTAGCTTGTCTACCTATCAGGTAAAAGGGTCCGTGGTTCTATTGCCAGCATGGCAGAAAAATGTATCATTGGTGAACCGTAGGGATTCACGTTTTAAGGTGAGGATTTAGGGAACGTGAAAAAAGTTAGGTGTTTTTGTAGTTTTTATAGCAAATATATTTTGTTGGTCAAAAAAATAAAAAAATCTGCTACAGTTAAAACACAGAGTTTAATTTTCTTCACATGGTGATATCAACAGTTGTTGAATATCTGTCATAAACATAGCGGCATTAGATGAGAGACTTTTTAAATTAAGATAAAAAGTTGTCATTAAATTCTAGAACATCCTTGACAGATATTCAACAACTGTTGATATCACTATGTGAATAAAATTAAACTTTATCTTTCTAATGGAGAAATATTTTATTCCTTTTGACTGAAAAAATGTGTTTCTATAAAAAAAATCTAAACGTCTAACATTTAAATAATTTAACTTTTTCAAAGAGATTAGTTAGTTAGAATAAATTATTTAACTTGACCAAAACATATTTAGAATCACGTAATATTCAAAATCTTATAGTTATCTGCACATGTTTGACTGAACATTTTTTATCGGATTCATTAAAAAAATTGATACAATCAATCCCAATATTTTATTTGGGTTTGATAAAATTTCATTATAAAGTATTTGATTTGAATTCGATTCGAAACTCCAAATATTGGATTTTCATAAGCCTACTTTTTCCCCCAATTATGATTTTATCATGTTTAGAGGGGTAGGGGGTGATATTTATTTAACTATAAATTGATAATGAATTCACCCTAAATAATGTAATTTTATTAGTTAGATGAAATTTAAAAAATACTATTCTTAGTACCCCGGTGAAAAACCATCTATGTCAACTTTCTTACCTGTCCAAATTTCACGGTTTATATTAAATATAATCAACAGTTTAACAGTTTTACGATTTTTGTGCATTTCTACAGATCTAGAACCTTTTTTTCAGAGACCTTAACAACTTTTTTTTTATTAAACTGGAAACCCTAGCTTATAAGCGTCCATACATTAACTGACTAACAAAAATTTTATTACAATGAAATCTCCTTTAACGGACACCTCTGAATAGCGGATTATTCCTTATAACGGACAGTTTAAATTTTCCCGGTAAAATAACATGAGCTTTTTAGGTTTTAACAACTTCCCAATAACGGACACCGACACTTCTAGAGAGACATATTTATGCATATCAATCTCCAAACAGCAGATAAAAATTGAAATCCCCAACCTATTTATAATATTTGGCTGTAGAAATGTCGGGAATGTCATTATCTCACACGAATTGTGATTAGTCCAGTTATCTCTATATTATACTGGATGGGCATAAACATATGTATTGCCAAGAGCCAAAGCGTGACGCTCAAGTTTATCTTCTGTTTCATTGTGAGGGAATAGATTTAATGGTTTCTTTATAGGTTTTTATGAGAAAACATGTCTCTGATGAATAAAAGTGTTATTGTTTGAAAATAATGAATTATTATACCACACTTGCTTGAAGAAACATTTACAATAAAGGATATACAATTCAGTTTTACAGGTAATACTGTACATATACGAATAAAACCTTTAATATATTTAAATAATTTAAATATGTAGTTATCATCCATGTTGTTTAGAGTCTGCCAAGACTACACTTATATTTAATTTGGCTGTTGGCTTGTATATTAGTTTCAAAAACCATTTTATATTTGAAGTTCAATAAATATAATGAATAAGGTATCTTAAAACTTGATTACATTTGCTTGAATGACAAGCTTTGTGTAGTTGTCATACGTTCAAACGATCACTTAGATTATAGGCTTGTAGAAAGTATTATTATATTACCTTTTTTTTTAAGTTGACTCATATCTTGTATATTTATTTTAGAAACCATATTATGTTGAAAGTCCGATAACTATAATTAAACAAGTAAGCTAAAAACAGTATTACATTTGTTTGAATGACAAACTAGGTGTAAAAGTCTGACGTTCAAACGATAATTTAGGTTGTAGGCTTGTAGGAATTACGGTATCTACTAAACCCTGATTTTAGTAAGAATCCCAATCTGTAAGGCTTTATTTCGTACAAGAATACTATCATACATTAATATTTTGGTATGATAAACGGCCATCTAGAACGGAAGTAGAAATTCCCTTTAGGAAGGTCTTTTATCCTACCTAAATACTACTATACGGTAGGATTCTGGTACGAGATAAAGCCTTACAAACAAGCTTCCATCAAAACTCATCGTATATATTAGCCTACATCAACTTATTTAAAGGGAAAAACTCATCAGTTTCGAACTTTGTTATACTCTTCAAAGCTTTTACTAACACATTTATTTTATTTAACTAAGCATTTATTGTTGTATATCATAAATTCAATCGAATTAATGAACGATGTCAAAATGGCACATTTCCTTGTATGGGTGTAAGAGAGAAAGAAATACCTGAAGGTTTCCTTCTCGCTTACACAATGGTATGCAGACGACAGCTCAAAAATGTCAGCCACAGATGTCCATCAAGTTATATTATAGAAATCAATGGAGTAGTCCAACCTTCCCCCTCTAGTGGAAGTTCCTAAGTAGTAATGACTACTGTACTTCAAGGTCACACCTCCCACCCCTTAAGAACAATCATTGGAGGGGATGTTCTAGCTTGTGTGCATATACAGTACACAAGGCCTACTGTTCATATTTTATTTTCGTGTTGTTCAGTGTATTATTTAATCTTTAAAGTAAGCTACGTCAAATATTTATTCATTAGTCATAATTAACTTGCATACAATACTGCATATTGCAGTAATTAAATTTTTGTAGATAAAATTTACAGTATATAGGTTCATGTGGATTTAACTGTGTTCAAGAAGCCTGATTTTAAAAAAATAACAATATTTTTTCAAATAATTGACACTTCTTAATAACGGACTTTTTTTTTAATCTTGGAAGATGTCCGCTATTAAGAGACTTCACTGAAGTTATTAACTGGGACTACAATACATAAATAATTTGTTATTTTTATACATAAAATCAATCTAAAATCCCATTTATTTTCTCTCAAAGAATTGCATTGAAGCATGAGGTTTTTTTTACTAGGGAAGTTATAAGAAAAGGAGTTTTGGGTGATGCTATGTGCTATCAAAAGTTATCTTGTTTTGTGGTTTCTATGGCAATAAGAGTTGCCATGGTTTCTGAATCATCTTCGCAGTCAAACTGAGGCTTACCCTCCTCCAAACGAAAATAATAATAATAAAGAAGAGGTTTCTTTCTGCCAAGAAATACGAAGATGTTTTGAAAAGAGGAGAAAAAGTTATATATATATATGTATATATATATATGCCTAAACTCATAGAAAGAAAAAGAGCGAAATAGTAGGACGAAAATATATATATTTAGGTCTAAGTAGAGAAAATAAAGTATATGTATATATATATACATATACATGTGATGTACACAACAAACCCAAAACACAAGTTAAAGTTATCAAACCGTATCTTGAAATCCTTCCAAATAAGTATGAGAACTCTAGGCTCAAATTACGCCATTTTACTCAGTTGTAGTTTTTAACACAACGTTTCGACTGATTTTTCTTGAGAGATAAAATCCATAGCACAACTTCCTTCGGAGGATAAGTAAAGCCGTCAGTCCCATATCAATTGTGGTGTATAAAAGAATCCTGGAAAGTATGTGAAAATACCTTACCCTCAAAATTGGTGGATCCTTTCTCTCTCGCTTTTATGAATTTTCGTGTGATTATATAAACAGTCAATTCAGAAAGTGCATTTTAAATACCTTATATAAAAAATTACCTGATCAAAAATAAGATGGCATTAGTTTGGAGAGAGGAGGAAAATATCATGATGAAAACACATGTGGTAAAAACATTTCCATACCACCCAAAAAAGAATCGAATCCTAACATTTACATCAACTGCAACCAAATATAATGCCTTAGACGACTTGGCCACCATTACAGGATAAGAAAACAGATTAATTTTACTCCCCCCTCCTACGTCTTCGACTGTCCAATTACCCACCTCGTTGGCGTAGTTAGCTTACGCGCTAGTTCTGTGTTAAGCTAGACTGCCAAGGACGGGGATATCGAGTTTCGAATCTCACTCGGGTGAACTGGGGGAGGGGGGTTGTTTCCTAAATAATTTTCCACTCTCCTTCCACGCAAATGTGTGTCCACTTCTTCTCTTTTCTACCTTCCCAATTCCTCACCCATTAGTGTACTTACGCGTATAACCCGAATGGATGGTAAGACGCGGTGCTAGATAAAAAATAAACTGACCAATTCTATTTAAAGAGTGACTCCTTAAACCAGACTTGTCAACTAGCAGCTCTCGGACTTTATGACGAATCAATCAACATTGTGTGCGAGACCCGCTTTGGTGGCCGCATGGTCTAAGGCGTCACTCTCGCAATGGGCTAGACTGCCGATGACGGGCAGCTCGAGGCTCAAATCTTGGACGGCTATACTGAGGTTGGTTTTACACTCTCTCTCCGAGCAAATTCGGGTACACTTCCTATAAACATAACCTCCTTATTCCCTAGAATCATTAGTGTATAAGCCAAATGGGTAGAGAGATGCGGTGCTAAAAATAAACATACGTTGACAAAATAAAAGATAGTGACAAAACCGTTCTATGGATTTGAAATCGGTTTTCACCAATGAAAAGGGATTTATACTATCTAGAATGAAGACTCTGTATAGCTTCTACTGTTCATATTAATTAAACTATAAAATGAAAACTATTACATTTTCAGCCTCGCACTAGTTTGCTTATAATTACTTCATTGAGTTAAATATTCAAAATTGAATCTTACTATATGAAGCAGAACTATTTTAACTTCAATTTTCTTGGATTATAGTTTTTATTTAGTGTTCTATTATTTATTTATTTTTAAATGAATAATTGCTTTAACAAGATTAATATGAATGTAAGTATTAATGTTGGAAAAAAAAGAAATCACAAGGCTAGATAGTATTTTTATCCTGGTTTAAGCTATTTATTTATAATTTATTACATTAATATTAAGCTTTAAAAGTTTATTTATAAAATTAAAATTTGAATTAGTTTGGTAACCGTGGTGTAACGCTACTTGTAGGAATACCGCGAACTACGTGTAACGTTTAGCAATTTACAAGGGTATTCTATTTACAGCGTTGCCACGATCGTTTTAGAAGTGACGAGACAAACCATTTATTCCAATATTGTGAAGCTTTAAAATTATGTTCCCACTGTTTTAAATCATAAATAGGAATCAATGTATTTGCCTAAGAGTGGTAGGCCTAATATTAATCGATATTTAAGGTGCTAGAATTGTCAAACAGAAATCCACAAACATCTTATAATAATAATAATAATAATAATAATAATAATAATAATAATAATAATAATAATAATAATAATATACGGTAGGTATTTCATTAGTGTAATTTGCGGATTTTGATTGTATTTGCATTATACTAATATTACCAATGTATAGTTGCTATTTTTCATTATGTGTCGTAAGTAATATTTTACTAATGAAAAATTTATAATATTTGTATAATTATTGATCCAATAAAACGTTGTTTAGAATAAAACAACATTAGCCTACTATCATGTTTTAATATAAAAATATATGCATGCTAATAAAATTGTACTTACTATTAAATAATTAATAAAATTTTATTAATTAATATGTATTATTGATTTAATTATTGATTTTGTAATTTAGTGCATATTTACAGTTCTGGCATGGTATAGATTCGAGGATACTTTAGGTTATCACTTCAGTATATATTTATTCTTAGCACCGCGTCTTAATATAATCATTTTTTCTATTGTTTAATTGTCTGGTCTATACCCATTTAAATGCTATAATAGGTTATAGGAAATAGTAAAGTAAAATTTAGAGATATTATAACCACATTTGCGTGGAGGTAGAATGGGATACATAAAAAAAAACTCTTTGTAGACACACACCCGGGCAGGATTTAATGCCTGACCTCCCCATCACTGGCAAACCAGACCATACCCCCAATTTGATTACTAATGAACATATCTGAGAGCTAGAAAACTTCCAATTCTTGTATGCTTTGGCCAGAATGAATTTCAATGAAAGACCAAACCGGTTAACAAATGCATTGGCTTATATTTGTGAAATTCTTTAGGTACCCTAATATCTCTCGTCAAGGCTACGCACAAGTTTAGACTCTATAAACCCCTCACCTATCAATATACAGAGGTGATTGCTACCTGCGATAAAGGTTTCAAAGAATTGTAGCTTTGTTTTGTTTGTTTACTAACATAGTCTCACTCTTTGAATTGATGAAGTGAAGGGGGGTGGGCTCTAAAGTGCTGGTAGTTCTGGCAACAACGTGGGATGACTGAGCCGCCGAAGACAAAGTATAACTCAATTGGTTTCTTCTGATACCGTAAATTAGGGGCTGGCGCTGATGCGACTCTTCACTTCCAACGACCATTGACAAGACCCTTAAAGGGATTCTAGATTCGCAAACACTTGAAAAAATAATCTCTAATACACGTGTGTAGTTGAAAGAATAACAAAATCACAGGGGATAAAAAAGAACAAAGCTGTATTACAAAATCACTAAATGTCCGACACTTTAGCCTGGTTGGTAACGTGTCTTACTACTGATATAAGGATGCTATGTTCGATTCCTGGTATGGTCAAAAAACTTATAGTTGATAAAATGTGGGCTTCCCCTTACACTGTAATGAATTAACGGCTGGAGGCTGGATGTTGTGTCTGTTCTAGATTTAAGTTAGTTAATAAGTCGTGTGCTGTTATAATGAGTGAGTCGGTTAGTAAAGTGCACGTTAAATACCTCAAATAATTTTTAAGAAAAATGAAGGTACAAAATAAAGTATTCTCTTAATGGTTTATGATGCAAGAGACATAACAAACAAAATATCATTTGTCACTGGCACCAAACCTTAAATAATTTTTTAGCTTCAATTTTTAATATTTTCAGTTTAACCAAAATTGTACCTTTTTAAAAAAATTGGAGAGTTCTAATTTTTATCAGAGATTCGAAAGAAAACTTCAGATTCGGTTTCAAGAAATAGAGGATTTGACCCATCTCTAACAGATACGCCATTTGGGAATATTATGCCTTAATACCTTCAGATTCCAAACCTTTCACAGATGGTCAAATTTCTAATCAACGCTTGTTTGACACTGCAAAGAATCGTGCATTAAGATTAGAGGGTGAGTTTTATAAACTGATATCTTAGTTTTCAATTTCTAATTTAAAAAATTCAACTAATTTAAAGCTATTTATGCTTGAATGTATGGCAATATCTTGTGGTTTTTTTGTAATGTGGCTCTATCAGTATATAAATGTTCAATATGGCCTTTTATTTAGCGCCACGTCTTACTACCCACTCGGGTTTTTACGTATCTGTACTAATTACGCTAATGATATTAATAATAGAAAGGTTATATTTAGAAGAAGTGTACTCACATTTGCGTGGAGGGAGAGTGGAAAACAATTTTATAAAAATTACCCTCAGTACACCCGACCGAGATTCTAACCCCGTCATCGGCTGTCTAGTCTACTGCTAAAGTAGCGCCTTAGATCACGTGGCCACCGAAGTGGGTTTCGTAAGACAAAACCCCTAATAATAAGAATTTATCCCTACCATTATGATAACATGAGCTTCCAGTTTTCAAATAACAGGCTTACTATATAAAGTAGACTTGTTTATTTACAAAGTATATTGCTTTATGCATATGCGTCTATAACTGTATTAACAACTATAGTAGCTTGGCTATTTAATCTATCATATTTTGCTATTTTACTATATCATAAATGAAGCCTAGTATAATTTATAAACATAGGAACGTACTCGTTGAAATATTTCCACCCTCCTTTTTAACTCACCCACCCCTCGAAACACGTACGTAATTCCTGAAGCGCGCGTTTTGAATTCATATCCCATAATGTTTCTAACCCCAACTACCCCTTGTTTCCCTTTCCACCCTAAAAAACGCACCCCCTCCCTGCACAAACGCACCCCCTCCCTGTACGAACACACCGATTCTACGCGTTTAATTTGCGTAGCTCCCTGCTTGAAAGGATGCCTTGCTTCTTAATGAAGGTAATTCATATTAATTAATACACAAGACAAGTTTCACTGCTCCAATCCGCCACACACACCCTTATTCTTCTCCCTCTTCAACCCTTCCACCCCTATCGCCTCCACTTCACCTCGTCCCTCAATCCCTCCTTCTTGGGCCATATCACGCAATGCGTATCGTGTGCTTACTCTTGTAGGACAGGGGGGGAGAGAATCCAGAGGGGAAAGGAGGGTGAGTATATTTTTGCATACTATTACGCGGTGAAAGGGTTGGCTCGTTGGCGGAAGACCTCTCTTTAAGGAAATCGGATTGGTTGGGGTGGAGGGCGGAGGGGGGAGGGGGGGCAGGTGTTTTGCACGTCTTATTTTAAAGAAGAGCAGTAACTTTTAGCCGCAAGAAAAGTGTGTCTGAATGCTTTAAGAGTGTCCATCATAGTAGGCCCAACTCAGATCCCGGCTCACGTGAGGTATGGGAGGAAAAGGGAAAATAAAAGACCACGATATGCTAGAAATGTGTGCAGTGCATTCGTATTTGAATGATTACTCAAGTCTTTCCGCGGTGACGATGGGGGACAAAGCGATAAAGTTTCTTGTTAATAACTACAGTGTGTCCCCATTGTCCAACAAAGAAAATATCGAGTCTGCAAGAACAGTGGATGGGGTTTGACTTGGCCAAACCGATGCTGTCGTTGTTTTCTTTGATCGTTGTTGATGAGCCACATTTAACTCTACTGGAATGGTAACTCCCAAGAAAAATATTGAAATTGATCGTTTCAAATTTGGCTCTCTCATCATCTGCTCTCCGCGCATGCGTCGAGACCCATTTCAGGCGTTGTTGCTCTGTGACGTGATTGGTCGATTCCCCTTCTCTTCCTTTCCTAGTCATGTGTCAATCGGGAAGCCTATTTAATATGATGTATCGCCTAAACTAAGCACAGAACTATATTCACTACGCTGCAGTACACATTAAAAACTTTGTTTTTCTTCGTTAATAACCAGCTACACGAGGTATCTACTACACAGGGCACAATAGCATCGGACTCAGCCGTGGCCAGGAACAGCGTCAGGTAGCACCCCGCCACGTGGAGGATAAACAACCAGGGAACTTCGTGGTCTGATTACTCAACTTAGAGAGATGGTCCGTTAATTTGTGCACGTGTCCTATAATCCCATCAGGAATTTTAGGGTTTTATCTAAAAATCACTTTCTGACAAGTTATTTGCTAACCTAAACCAAGAATTTGGCGTAGCTCTACTGTGTTGTAATCTGTGTGTCTGATTTGACTGGGTAGCAATCTGTCGCTTAACGACATTGCTATGTTTATTTCTAGGTTAGATATTATTATTTAATTGCTCTTAATGGCTAATTATATATGTAGCTTAACTGCGGCTCATTTGGTTCTCTCCGAACAAAACTTGTTTATTATGGTGGTGTCTTGTTGGTCTGGCTTCAAATCACTGTGTTTACACCTAATACAGTGTGGTTAGGATGAACAGTTTGCTGTATTAGGTGTAAACACAGCTTACTAGCTTTAGGTTACCCTTCTAATCTGAAATAGGCATTAGGTAATTGTCTCCTAACGACTCCTTGTAGTTCATTATTTTGTGTGCTCAGACTAGCAGCTCCAAAGATGTCCTTTAGCTAGAACGAGACATTCAGTTTACCTTTATACTAGGGGAACGTCAGCACCTAGAAACCAGGGGCCAGCTATTAGGTGTACATGGCCTAATTAGGCCTTTTCCCGAGTCATTTGCCTCGTGTTCTTGTTTATGAACACTCTCAATTTAATTTGTTTGCCAGAAGTGTTTAATAAAGGCCTCTCGAGGCACTTGTAAATGTTAGTATTTAAAACCAAGATACCTTAAGATACTTCGAATGAATGCGGCAGCGTTCTAGTGTATACATGTATATCAAGTTTTGATAGGGGGCATTTCAGTGAAGTTATTATATAGTCAATGCAGTCCTAATTGAGGCTTATTTATCCCTAATTTATGGGATCTTGTTAGTTGCTCCTACCCATGGCCTTGACGTTCTCGCAGTTGATAGACGAGCTCATATGGGCTAGTAACAATATAAAGGTAGTCGCCTAGTATCCGGGCAGTTATGTATTGGAGCAATAGAGCTATGTGAGTTTAGATTAGAATTAATTGGAAGGTGGACACATTTATTCTAGCTATGCACTTACGAGTTTGTTCATTATGAGCATTTTGCTTAATTATATTAAAGTCAACCTATTGCAGTGCAGGAGCAGCCTGTTTAATAACTTTGAATCTATGATGGATGCCTAGTTCCCTTTTTTTTTTGTAGGAATTCACTACTCAATGTTAAGTCTGATTAAGTTAATTATATGCTTTCTAATATCACCTCATAAAGCTCCATTAATATAGGAATTAACTCAGTGAATCAGACAGCCTGTTGTTTGAGTGCTAGGAAACTCTCAAAATATTAGTATCAATTAAAAAGGCTATTTATGACGAGTCTAATTAATTGTTCATAATGGCTTGCTTTTTCAACTACATGCTCAATGTTTTTGTATAATGTTGTATACTTAGAGAATTCACCACGACACCCATCAATGGGTAACTTCAATTGTATGTAACTTATTATATATTCAATAAAATATTGTATGTCTTATAAGTGTTCTTTCAATCATAACACCCCCCCCCACCCCTTAGTGGAGGTGTATGTCACTATTATGACATAATGAAGATCTCTGCACAATGTGCATCTGTGAAGCCATTCTAAAATGGTCAAAAAAAACGGCCTTTTCATTACAGTTTTTATCCAAATATCACTTAATATTTCGACAATGTTCTGTAGCCAGGTGTCCTGACCACTACACCACAGGGCCGGTTAGTAAGCGGACAGTTAAAGTTGTATGTGAAGACGCCAACAGTAGCAAGGAGCTATCTAAATTACTCTAACCCAACTTATTCAACTACATCACACTGTACATCTCATAAAGTTCACAGTACCCAACACACCAAGCCCTTCCTGACAGATCAGCCCACTGGTGTAAAGGGCAGCCACACTCTTTTGAATTTTATTGTGTTATTTTTTTTTCTCCTTAGTGTTGTCAAACCACTATTCGGAATAATGTTTTTTTGATATAGGGAAGGGGTCATTTGGGATGAGCTTATGGAAACCAAGAGAGATGGTGGCCCGAACCACTGGTCTAAAGTGACAGCTGCATAATACAACCTCTTGTCTTATGATTGTCAATTTGACATGATGACAGTCGCTTTAACAAACATTGACAACCTGTCGGATAAGTGTAATTGAGTTCTGAATTGATTATCCTATATGTCTCGAGATGTTTTTTTGAATAAAACCTCCATCATTGGACACGTGGGCTCAGGCGTTAGTTTAATCCGGTCTAGATTTGCCTTCGACCGGGAGGTTAGAGTTTGAATTCCGGCTGGGTGTACTGAAGGTAGTTTTTTCCAATATGGTTTTCACCTCTCCTTGAGGGAAAATGTAGGTATATTTTCTGTAAATTCCACCTTACTTACACCATTAATGTAAATATATATACGGATAGCCCGGGAAGTTGGTAAGACGTGGTGAGCGCACAAAATTAGGACATAAATTCGTTTATCAACTTTTTAGAATTAATATTTACACTCCACAATAACATGTGAATATTAAAAAATCAATCAAAAACTAAATTCTTAAATTCATAATTTAATTAATTCATATTAAAATAATAATGTTACATTTATCACACATTACATTCCAGTTGATGAAACATGTCAATAGATAAAATATTAAATTTAACCTACATATACCATTATAGAAACACTATCAGATACATTAGGGTAAAGATATTCGTTAAGGTAAGAAGAAAATCATTTAATGGTTGAGTATACGTGTTCAGCTTTTTTAAGAACACATATTTATTTTTAAATATAGATATTTGAACGTATCCATAAATAGATCTCATTCTATACTATATAAAGCCGTTAATAAAAAGTATTTGGTTGCATTATGTCTACAATTATTGCTTTAAATCTTTTGTACATACTCCAATGGTTAACTTTAGTAACCTGGTGTCATTCGTCTACAAAAAAATCATTGAATTTAATATGAGAAAAATGACTTAAGTAATGTACTGCCTATTCGCGGTATTCAGAGTCATTCTGATTAAAACGTAATATTATATATTTACTTAATTTGGATAAGCTATGTTGATCCAGTAACTAGGACCAGTTGGATACATAAGGCTTAGTAGACAATGCTTGTAAAGTGTCACCTTATGTGCACTAGCTATATTAAATTTGGCTTTTTAAAAAAACAAATTTAGCTTCTCGTGGAATGATGTATGATGATGAATTCCTAGTAAATTAGTGAAACACAGGTTTTGAAAATGGTTAGATATCAAGACCTAAAATTTGAATTGGTTTCAAGTTTTGATGTCGTGATAAAAATCTGCTAATGAGAAGTTTAAAAAAAAATAATGTCAGAAGTGGGATTCGAACCCACGCCCACAGTAGTGGACTGCGACCTGAACGCAGCGCCTTAGACCGCTCGGCCATCCTGACTTGTTTAAAAATTGGTTGAAAATGTTGGTTATATTCACTAACGAAATTTTAACTAAAATTTAAATTAGTTTTAGGTTATTGTTACACTTTTGTATAAAATATAAAGCAACTAAACATGTTATCATTGTGCAAGTTAATTGTGAACGATAAATATAAGTTAATTTTAAGAAATACTAGCATGATCAAAATAAATTGTGACAATCGTATTTGCAGCTCTAAATAATGTATCTTATCATGTATAATGCATATTTTAAAAAAAAATTCTCATGGAAGCCCTATACATTTTGAATAAAATCATTATAGCTATTTCCATATCATTTTTAATTTTCAAAATTAGTCACCTGTAAACTACCCTTATATTGAATTATTTCTAAAAATACGAAAACGGTGCTATTAATCACGTAAAACAATCCACAGATATCAATTTGGAACCAAGTCATTAGTGATTTTTTTTAAATATCGAATTTCACAAAATCAGTCAGTAGAAAACTAACTAGGCCTACCCCTAATTTTAAAGCTAAAATAAAAATCACGATTTCTACAACTAAAAATATCAACCGTTTCGGCTGTATCTCCAAACACAGAGAAAAAGACAGACAGACCGACGAAAAAAGTGCGTACGGAATTGTTACACCTAACTTTTAAACTTTTATTTAGTTCGGGGGCAGATAAAACGTCAAAATTCATCATAATCTCGAAATAGAAAATGTTCACGATTCCATTACGTTCATTCTAAGAGAAAGTAAAAATGACAATAGTAATATTACAAGTCCATGGAAATTAACAACATAATAACGTAGGTGATGGTAATTACTTAAAGAACCCTTCATAATTAAACTGGGTTCATCCAATTTATATAAAATTCAATGTTACTAAACATTCAAGTAGTCTTAAGCAATCGATGGACAACCTCCTTTCCCCCCTAATAAATTCAATTCATCCTCATTTAGGAGGGTAAAAGTGATTTGAGGGCTGTAGGGTAAAAAGGAAGAGCTGTTTTCCTGATGGGTAAATTAAAGACAAGAGTAGGGGATAGTAAAAAGGGGGAAGGGGGGGGATTTTGATCGGCATTGGTTTTTCACACGACTCGATAAGTTTTACCCTACCTCCCTTTTGATGGCGTTGTGTAATATTGTATTGATAATATTCTCCTATGACGTCATAAACACGTGTGCCATGAACCTTTAATAGTGTTTTATTTTAGGGGTGAGAAGATTCGAGGGTTTTGTAGGAGTATAAGGGGTAAGAATTAGTGAGTGTCTGAAATTAGGTTTAGCGTGATGTGGGGTCTTCAATGTATGTCTAGGCTTCAGATTAAATATTGTTTAGGGTAAAAGAGGATGGGAGGGGGGGGGAGGATTCATCCTTTTTGATAGATACTGAACAGTCATATCAGGTTTTTAATTGCATGTTTAGTCGGTCAACCTTTCTGCAAGCAAGGAGGAAGAGAAAAATACGTTTTTTTTTTTTTACCATTCCCTTTTTGTTCGGCATTCAAACAACACTCCCTTTACTATTTCCGTCTGAAAAGCATTGACTTGTATTCTAATATTACATTTTCCTTGTTTTCTATTCTAGATAGACATATTATGCATCTGTAGACAATTTTAATCTACATCCTGACAGGATGATACCTACTATAGACCAAATATCCTGAGTTGTAGACGATTTAAAAAAAAATCTTAGTGGCCCTATCTTATAAGCTATGTCATAATGTAGTTTCTTTAAAAGTTTTTAAACGTACACTTTCTGAACACACCTTATTATAGTTCCTATCAGTACATGACCTATAAACTAACTTAAATCTAGAACAGACGTAACACCTAGCTTAGGGCTGGGTTTTTTTTAGCACCGCGTCTTACTACCAGCTCAGGTCATACGCCTATGTACTAGTTACTCTATTGAGTTAGGGACGATGAAGGTTTAATTTAGAGGAAGTGCACCCGCATTTGCATGGAGGGAAAGTGGAAAACCACTAAGGTAAAATCACCCTCAGTGCACTAGACCGGTATTAAATTCCAATTTCCCCTTCTTCGGCAATCTAGCACGATAGCAGTGCGTTAGACCACGCGGCCACTAAAGCGGGTCTCCGGGTTGTTAATTAATAACTTTGAGAGGGGTAGCCTCGCTTAAAACTCTTCACACACACACGAAAAGGAAAAAAAATATCTCTAGCTTAGTATACATGGTATCTTAAAATGTAATAAGGCTTTATTGCTAAGCTAAACAAAGTTGTGACAAAGGGAAAATAAAGGCATTTAAAAGCCCCTTGACATCACAACAAAATATGAGTTTTTTTTTGTTTTGTTTTTCTAGCGCCGCGTCTTACTAACCTTTCGGGTTTTAAGCCTATGTACTAATTACATTCATGTGTTAGGGATTAGACAGGTTTAACTTAGAGGACGTGCACCCACATTTTCGTGGGGGTGGAGTTGAAAACCATTTTGGGAAAACCAAGTGCACCCGACCGGGATCGAACCCTGATTTCCCCGCCTTCGGTAGTCTTATTCAGCACGAGAGCAGCGCGTTAAATCATGCGTCCACTGGGTGTCATTAATTTCATTATTAAACTTATTGTCATCAAAAAAACATTTTGTAGCTAGTAAACATCAATGGTACATCGAGTACCCCCTGAAGATGTGTGCATCACAGTTTGTAAACTACATTATTTTAAATACTATTTGGATTCGAACCAAGTTCTTCTAAACCTCTAGACGTCATCCACACAACCCTTGAGTCAAATGGACGTGATAGAACAATGAAAAGCCCTGATTTAAACACTCGCAGGGTAAATTACTGTATTACCCCCCCC
>CABFWO010001291.1:96305-131125 GCA_902155825.1 Timema genevievae
TTTATGGTCAACGGGTCTTGCCATGATGTCAACTGATTTTTTTTTATTACTAGTATGATTTTTTTTTATTCGACCGATAGAGCGCAGACGCCACCGTGATGTAAGCACTTGATGTGCACTTAAACCAACGCTCCCCCTTCTCCCCCCGCCCCCTCCTTTAACTTACCCTATACCCTCCCCACCCTTCCCAAACCCCCTCAACAAACGGTTTCCCGCAGTCTTGTCCCAATACATCTACCACCGCTTTCTTTTATAGTATGACGTCATTCGTCATTACACATCCCATACAAGGAGAGTCATGAGAAGGGGGAAAATGGAGGAAAGAGTGGGGGAGGAGGGGGGGGGGGAAGTTGGAGGCTGGCGTGAGTTGGTGCAGCATGCTTCAAACCAACGATCCAATTTTCATTAGAAGAGTCTTATCTGACAGTTATAAGAAATAAAAAAAATATTTTCATACGTCAAGTCATCTGATCTACAGATATATCAATCATTTCACGATCATGTAATGAGGAATAACACCTTACTCTAAGAACTTTGGTAAATATGCCTCTTTGTTAGTAATTCCCTATTTCTTAACTTTATTTTTCTAACCTATAATCCGCCTCGGTGGCGTAGTTGGCTAACGCGCTAGTCGTGTTGAGCCCGACTGCCGAGGACGGGGAGATCGAGGTTCGAATCTCGGTCGGGTGAACTGGGGGTGGTTTTTCCTAAATGGTTTTCCACTCTCCCTCCACGCAAATGCGGGTTCACTTCCTCTATTCAACCTTCCCAATTACTAATCCATTAGCGTAAATAGTACTTAAGCGTATAACCCGAACGGTTAGTAAGACGCGGTGCTAAATAATAATAATAATAATCTAACCTATATTTCTATAAGCAGGTATTTGTTTGTACAGTATATATATATGCATCACTCCATTGGTATCAAATGCATTGTGATTTGTGAAGGAAACTAGAATCTATGTTTCTACGGAACGATATTTTTTTTATTTTGGTCAAAAAAGAATTTGCTGTAAAAATTGCAAAAAACTACGCCCCTTAACTCGCGTCCCCTTCACTCTCATTTTAAAGGGGGCCGCCTCGGTAGACAAGACACTACCGTGCAGACGTTCAGCTCCAAAGCAAATCAGTGATGCATTATTTAAAAATATAGCTCACGTCAAAATGAAGTCAAAAGATACCAACAGGGCTGCTTTTCTTTATTAACACTATATTTTGAGTTTTATTAATACCAAAAAAAATGTGAATATGTGTAATTAGCTCATTTTCAACATATTTCTAAGCAAGTTTGTGGAGTTAGAAGACTAGGCGTAATAAAATAGGGCCCTAGATTTTACCTTCTTCTAACTAATAAATTAATTTTTTATAGGCTCACAACAGAAAATTTTAAGATGTTTGAGAATTATTTTTATAGTTTAGGAGAGTTAAAATTGTTATTTTTCTACTGAACAGTGTCGCCACCAAGACAATCTCTTCAGCAGCGTCCAGACTAGCGAGTCGAGCCTCGTGAACGTTGGATAAATGGGTTCGTCGGAATGCTCGCAGCAACCCGGTGAATGTCGGTATTTCGACGAACATCAAAGGATGTTACGAGGCTCGGCTCAAAACTCACCGGACGGCGCTGCGAGCCGAGCCGAACCACTTGCAACTTTATACTATTTTTTTATTTCCAATTAACCTTCCGTCACACGCTCTTGAAATATTAGCTGAGCATTTGCGTGTTGTAAATTTTACCACACCTTAAAATTTTGTTTGAATTTTTTTTAGTTGAAATATTAAATATTAACTGCGAATTTTTCTCTAAAATGAGGGAAATTTTTATAGTAATATTTTCAACACCCCTTCTAAGATAATGTATCGATGTTTATTAGTTGCTACATTTTCTTAAATTTTGCTACGAAGCCGGCAGTTTTCTATTGAAAAATGTCAAAAATTATCAATATCTGATCACTGTTAAAACTATAGAGGAAGTGTGTATATAAAAAGTATGACTTAATTACCATGCTTCTATTCTTGAACAAACCATTTCCGAAAAGAAAATTGCAAAACAATAAAAATTCTTGAAGATAACCGTTTGTTCCCAAAACGGCCAATCGCCTTAATAAGACTTATGCACTTCATCGGTAAAATATTGTGTTGCCAGATAATTTGACCTGAAGTATATCTTTACTTTTTTTTTTGCACCGCGTTTTACTACCTCTTTGGGTTTTAGGCATATGTACTAATTACGCTAATGAGTCAGAGATGAGTAAAGTTGAATCTAGGAGAAGTGTACCTGCATTTGCGTGGATGGAGAGTGAAAAAAAATTGTGAAAACCTCCCTCAATAAATAATGATTGAATCCGTTGGTTTTTCATACACACATTAATTTATTAGTAATTTACTGATAACTCATTTTTGTCAGAATTTATTTAAATGGATCTAATGATTTTGTTCAAAATTTATATCGGAGGACTATTTTTACATGATCAATAATAATGCATCTTTATTTTTCTAAATAAATTTAATCACGAAAAATTATAGAAAATATATCTCACAAGCGATTGAAGAAATGTCAATAAAACAAAACAGGTTTAAGCCGTGAACATTCATCGCAGCTAGTATTGGGGCCCTTGGAAGTACAGAAGAGGGCAAATGATATAGCAGGGGGGGAGGGGGAAAGGGTGGGGGTGAGTCCATGTTTATCGTGAATCTTCGTACGCACATAAAATACAGTTGCTGAAAAAGTTAAAAAAAAAATCGCATTTGAAGTTGTCGAATGTGTTTGATGCGAGTGAAGCCGCAGGAAAATGCTAGTTCATAATAAACACATAAGTCATACATACCCAAGGACTTAAAGATGTCCTTTTTGTTAAAGAGACCAAACGCCATTTTTCTATGATAAATATTTTTTTTATCTTGCCGGGTATAGAATCCAGGAAACATTGAAAAGTAGGCAGACTCGCTACGGACTGAGATAAGGTGATTGAGTTGTATAATTATTGATCAATATAACTCAATAAATAAATAATTAGTCCAGCGAATGTAAACAATGAAGGTGGTTTTCTACTGTGTAGTATATTTTAACTAAGACACAACTTAAACACGATATTATATACGATTGTTGTCCAAAGCCTAGCTGAAATCTACATAGTAATAACATCCAAATGAATTATGAGTGTATATGAATTTTGATAAAAAATAAGCTGAAAATAATTATTTTTAATATGTTGGTCCCCCTAAAAGCTACTCGTATACAACTAGATAATGTCTAAATTTTGAGGATTGTTGTTAGTCTGTGTCATGCCATTTTGATAAGTTTCATTTAGTTACGTGTAATCTAGAACATTTTTGTTCAACCAAAGCACTTTATAATAATTCCTAAATAATTTCGACAGTGTAAAAAAAAATCACTGAAAGCCACACATGGAAAACCATTCCGACTAGACCAAGTTAAAGTATGATTTTATATTAATAAGTACTCAGATAATACTAATTATAATTTGAAAATACATTCAAAGCATCGTCTTTATGTCACCTATAATATAATCTGCAATGATGAATTACTATGACAGGGTTGTAATTCATTATATAATGTCAAAACAAAACGTAATAAAAACGTATTTCAAACATAAATATGTATTTTAAATATTTAGCTTTAGGTTTATAAGTGTTACGAATAATTAAAATCATTACCTATAAAAGTTTATTGGAATTAATATAGTTTTTTTTTAAATTATTTTACAGGAAACAGCCAGTGGTGAGAAGCTGGCGCGTTAAAAGAACCTAAATAAACCTTACCGTTGTATTAGGGTGTATATTTTATTTGTACAAAGTGTACGGAGAAGAATGAATATATTTTTTTTTTGTCCTCTCTCGGTATTGTGTCGATGCATCCCCCTATCCCTTCTTCCCTCAAGACCAATCTCCTAGCTGTGTTCCCACCCTCTTTATCAAATTGTTCGTTTCCTCCCACTCCCTCAAATTCATTCCCTAGTCTCATCAAGTCTTTCCCTGTCATTTTCTGCCCCCCTCCCCCTCCTCCCGATCTTGTTTGACCCTCTTTGCTGGGCCCACACCCCCTCCCTTCCTATACCATCCCCTTAGCTACCGCCACCAAAGTGTTAGGGGAAGCTGATACTAGAATCAAGGCGTATCTCATCTCCGTATCCCTCTAATGGAAGTAAGGGAGGGGGTAAAAGAAATTTCCGAACAGGATGAACGCGTGGCTTAAATAAAAAAAAAGATCAATAAAAGAAATAAAACTTTTAAGGACAGTAGTTTTTATAGCTATCGGGAGGTCAAGAAGATAACCAACAAGGGATAACCTTGGTTCGGTGGCCTCATAGTCTGACACGCTACTTTCGTATAAGACTAGACTTCTGAAGATGAGGAGATCAGGATTTAATCCTGGTCGGGTACAGCGAGGGTGCTTTTCCCTAAATGGTTTTCCACTCTACCTCCACGCAAATTTGGGTGCACTTCATCTTTATTTAAGCCTTTCTAATCCCTAGAACATTTGTGTAATTAGTACATAGACGTATAACAGAACGCATTGCTAAAAAAGACAAAGGATCAACATAATGTTTCATTTATTATCACTACTAATTAAAGTTTTTTTTTCTTATAGGGGTATTAAACGTACACTTTACAAACATCACAGACCCGTAATTTGCGAAACAACTGGTTCAATACTTTGAATTATTCTTTAAGCATCACGTCTTAATATCCGTTCGGGTTAAACTCAAATTTACAAATTACGCTAAAGTGTTAGGAGTGTGGATGGTTGATTTCAGAGAAAGTGTAGCAGCATTTTAATGGAGGGAGGGTGGAAAACCACATAGAAAAAACTTCTTTTATTACACCCGAATGGGACTCGAACCCCGATCTCCCTCCGTAATCAGCAGTCTAGTTATACGTTCCAAGAGCTACGTCATTGACCAGATGGTCATGGAAGTGTGTGAGATTTGAATTAAAGCCCTTGACCCTGCCGAATGCAAGACTAAAACCTATTTTGTGGGATGGTGGGCAGGAGGGTGAAAGGCGTGGCGTGGCTTCACAACCGACCAAAGTATCCTTCCACGCCAACAAGAACAGATGAATCACGGAAACCGTAGATGGCGCTATCTACCGGACAGGTCTTGCGGAAAATTCATACGTTTGGAAATACCAGTTTTCTTGAGAACGTAGGAAATTTTTATGTTAATATTTTCAACATCCCTCCTAAGATAATGTATCGATGTTTATTAATTGTTACATTTTATTATTTTTTGCTATGAAGCCGGCAGTTTTCTATTGAAAAATATCAAATTTATCGATATTTGATCACTGTTAAAATTATAGAGGAGGTGTGTATATAAAAAGTATAACTTATTCAACATACTTCTATTCTTGAACAAACCGTTTCCGAAAAGAAAATGGCAAGACAATAAAAATTCTTGAAGATAGCCGTTTATTCCTATGGCTCTGCATTTCCACGTCGAATGAAACGGGCCAATCGCCTTAAGTATACTCTGCATCTATGGTCCAATTTTTCATTGGAATAATCCTATCAAACATCTAGAAAAATTATTAAATCAATCCTCACGTATTTATAAGTCATGTAATAGACATGTCACTTTTGATTGATGATATCAATGCCCAAAAAATAAAACTAATTATTATATAAAAATATTATAAATGTTGACTGTAAAACAAATATGATTGTATTTTCTAAATATTTATTTTTACCATAACCCCACTATACGTGACACGTTGTCAGTATTGCTTCATTATCCTATGTCAGATTCGGTTACCAGGTAGTTTTACGTCTCCAACGAATGAATAGACTTCGACCCGTATCGCTGGGCAAGCAGAATAAATGCCAGGCTCATCTATCTTGGCTCACCGGTGAACACTGAGGTCAGTCTTCGAGCCCAGGCCTGATGTACCAAGGGAGAATTTTTATTAAATGATTTCCCATTTTCTATCTCTACCCACACAAATACTGTTACATTTTCTATTTACGACTAAGTTAGTTTGCAAGTCACGCGCTGATATGATCAGTCGATTTAGAAAAAAAAACTAGTTTCAAGTGACACCCAAGTCTGAGCCATTCAAAACTCCCTCCTGTGCCTCACCCCTCTTAACAAGTACGCAGACAATGAGTCATCCGGGGCAAGTAAATTATCAAGTAATGAGTCAAAACCATCCATCGAGCTGTTTAATTTGCTTTTGCCCTCCGCAAACATTTCTCTTCTGTCTCAGTTTTTTTTTACATCGCGCAGCTCACAAATCAACCGGCGAAATGGAGGGGGTGAAATGTAAAAATGGTGTGAGGAGAGAAATCAGTCAACGCAAAGAGAGAGAGAGAGAGAAAATATTGGGTTGAAAGGGTGATCGACGCCATATTGAATAAAGAGGTGGATGAGAGTGGGATATATATATATATAAATATATAGGATGTTCGGAAACTCATCGCCCAAACTGCATATATATATCTTGTTTGAATAAAAAGTAATACAAAATCCCTATACACTTACATCTGGAAAATTATGCTAATAGCATTAAATTGTGTTTAAAGTTTCGAATTACAGCGCCTGAAGATCAAAGCTGTTCAAGCATGCGTGTACAACAAGTTGCATAGGAGGTAGGCGCATGGCTCTGCACATGTAATAATGGCAAAAGCTTTATGTGATGTAGGACCGCTTATGGTGACCCTCAGAAAGTGTTTGCACTTCTAGATGGACTGGTGTGTTGGTTACTATCATTGTGGTATGTTCTGCTGCCGTGTTCCAAGAGGTCAAGGTGTGCAATGCCACGTGTATTATAACTCCTATGCAACTTTTTGTACACGTATGCTTGAACAGCTTTGCTCTCTCGGTGCTGTACGCCAAAACTTTGAACACAATTGTATGGTACTAGCATAGTTTTACGGATGTAAGTATATACGGATTTTATGTTACGTTTGGCTCAAATAAGCTATGGGTGCAGTTTGAGCTGTGAGTTTCCAAACATCCTGTATATAAAGTGTCATCCCTGAGTTGACACAATCACTGACTGTGGGGTGTGTGTGTTTTTGGTGGTCTGTGGAGGGGGAGGAGGAAAAAAGAGTGCAGATGAGGGGAACGGCGGAACGAGATGACAGACGGGGTATTGGAAGGTGGGGTAAGGGATTGGAGAAGGGGGAGGGGGTGGGGGTTAAAACACATGCGAGGTCTCTCGCATCCACACATCGGAAAATCAGGAAGAAATCAGATAAAAGCAGACGTAGAGAATCATCCAGTGTTGGAAAAAAAAAAAAGGGGGAAAACTGTGTCTTTTTCAATGGAGAACATCCGGAAGGGAATTATCCGAGAGACACAACGTGTTTTTTTTACTCACTCAGCGATATCCATACTTTTCATCAGCGAGGCTAGTTACATTTATTTTTTTTTTGCGTACGCGCGAACAATTTTAATGTGTATGTATATATATATTTTTTTTTTTTTAGAAAATCTTCCCGTTTGCCTTGTTTTAATTCGTTTTTCCACTTATTTGATCAAGGGGCATCCTTTGTCTGGCAAACAAATGTCATAGGCCCATTTTATAATTATTGTAATATGGGTCACATTTGTACACACCACATATTAAACTATCATATTTATTTTATAACATTTCTTCAAGAAAATTTAAAAGATGTAACTTTCATCACACATCAAGGATATTTGATAAAATAATATATCACACAAATAATTGATAAAAAAAATTCAATTTTTAGAATATGTGCTACGATTGTATACAAAGTAAGTGGCTAAAACTGAAAGAATAACTTTAACACGCGTAGAAGGGAAAAAGTATACAATACAAACATAACGTTACTCTTGTATGACATAAACTACAAACTTATAGGAATCGTCAAGTGTGTGATTTCCTTTTAATTAATGGATCAACTTTGTTGATCAAATTATTTAAGATATCACGTGTCCATTAGTAAATGTTTTTCATATGATGACGGATGTTCAGCTTGAAAGTTATTTTAGTAGACAGATATTTATTCCTATTTCGTTATGTCTGCTAGTTATGATCGAGCCCAACAAATGTTTAGCGGGGTTTATTTTTGTTTTGAGAGCAAAAATACACTCACAAGAAACAAAACCATTGAAGTAAATTCTTGTAGTTACATATATTGTACACACTTTGGAGTAGATGTAATGTAATATAATAACACATATTTGATCAAAGAATTCGTTAAATCTTTTATCGTATATTTTTATAAAATAAACAAGTTCTCAATAATTTTTTTTAAAAAAAAGCAGTGTATAAACGACCCGACCCATAGTGGTGGTTTAACGGTCTAAGACTCAAATCTCACTTGACCGTTGATAGAGTTGTCAAGATTATAAACTTAACCGGGTGATGTGTGACATTAATTCCACATGAGATCATCACGGTGTATTTTTATCTCCTCTTTCCTCACGAATGCGCGTTTATTTCTTTTAAGAATAGTTATTATTTTAATTTATTTTTATTTTAATATTTAAAACTTAGTTCATGAAACTTAAAAATAACCATTAGACCCAGTGCTCTGGTAGGCAAAAATATAAAAACGGCAGTCTCATCTTTTTTTTATTTTTCCTCCGATAGTGGGAAGGTTACGGCCCTATTCCATACGTGTGAAATTCCTCTAAATTATGCCTTCCTTATCTTTAGTCCAACTGTGTGGAGAAATAGAGAGAAAACATGTAGTAAGACATGAAGCACTAGGTAAAATCCTGAGTCATATTGTATAGTATATATATAAAGAAGAAGTCTCTTGGTGGTTAGTCATCACGCACAACTTTGGTGCTCTCCAGTAAAACTTACACTACCCCTGCACCTGTGGGAATGCTTCAAACTATAGTTAGATATTAGTGGAAAGAAACTTTTTTTTTAAAAAATGCAAATATTGATAACATTTTACTATAGGAGCCTATTATTAGTGATTTAGTATGTGTTTTGAAAGTATATATCAAGTATTACGTAAGCACATTTTTGTCCATTTTTAACCCCTCCTCCCCCCTTGTAAGCAAAAATAAGCAAATGCCTGGAACCCCCAAACCCCACTTTTTGGGTAAGATTTGTCAAATTTTTTAAAAATTTGTTTACAGGAATAACCATTCTTTTTACTTTCTCGCTATCTTATAGGTAGAGAAAGTATTGTGATCGTAAAAAAAATCGAACTTGAGATTTCGATGAATCTCGACGTTTCATGACCCCCCGAATCCGAAAAAGTAGTTTTTGAATTTCTGTCTGTCTGTACCTCCGACTATAGCCTAAACTATTTTACCGATCGGGCTAAAACTTGGTATCTAGGGTTTGTATAGGGTCACCCCGAGGGGTTTTTGAAAGTGGATATCTAATCCTCAAATTAAGGGTAGCTTACTGAAGGACAGAAAGAGAAAAAGTCGATTTTCTCAAAATCGGCTCTAACGATTTTGATTAAATTTCATTTCAAACATTTATAAATATTCTAAACAAAATGGCTACCCTCAATATTTTGGCAAAATGACTTTAAGGGCTCTAGTATGATGCGTAAATTCTCATTTTTTATCATGCCTCCGACACTATTTGAGATATGAAATTACTTAACATTGTAAATATGTATATCTATTTATAATACAAATATTTTATTCGAAACATATTTTTATAAAACCAATATTTTTCAAGCTATACACAAATATATTTATTTTTTAACTTTTCAAACACTAAAGTTAAAGTATTGCGACCGTAAAAAAAATCTAACCTGAATGTTGATGGATGTCGACGTCTCACGACACCCCGAACCCTAAAAAGTGTTTTTTGCAATTCTGTCTGTCTGTGTGTCTTTTTAACCCCAAAATAAAGAGTAGTTTGGTAAAAAGCGAAAAGAATAAAAATCAATTTTTCTCAAAATTGGCCCTAACGATTTTTATTAAAATTCGTATCTAGGTATTGATTAAGATTAAAAATAAACCGGCTTTCATTTTCCCATTAAAATGACTTTTAGGGTATTTTACAAACGAGGCAATTTCCGTATCTCCGCAACTTTTTGAGATATTAAATAACTTAACATTGCAGAATTGTAGTACTATTAAAAATAAAAAACTTGTATATGAAATATATTTTTATAAAAACCCACAGTTTCTGAGATATTGGCAAATATATTGATACAATTTTGTGAGTTTTAGTTGTAAAGAGATACTAAAGTTTTAACGCAATAATTCATTAATGCCGTAGAGTAAGAAATGAGTAAGTCTCTCAAAAAGTGTATGTTCTCTTTCTTTCAACATTTTAGTAGAAATGTTTGTACAACAATGATCTATCTTTATCATTTTAGACTCAATAGTCAATATTTACCTATTTTATTGGTCAAAATGTATAAATGAGGAATTTAATAGCAATGCAATAACCATAAGATGTGCAACCCCTAATAAAATGTAGAAAGTTTTAAACCGGAAGTCGACATTTTAATACAAAGTGTTGACCCTTGGGGACCCCAATATCAATATTTTTACTTTCTCTCTCTCTAGCTTACAGGTAGAGCAAATATTGCTATAGTAAAAAAAAATTAGCTTGATATTTTGATGGATGTTAACGTCTCATGACCCCCCGAACCCTAAAAAGTGGTTTTCACAATGCCGTCTGTCGATCTGTCCATCTCCGTGTCAGTCTGTACCTCGGGCTAGAGCCTAAACTATTTTACCGATTGGGCTAAAACTTGGTGTATAGGGTTTTCATAGGTTTATATCAAGGAATTTTTGGAATTGGATATCCAACCCTAAAATTAAGAGAAGTTTCCTTAAGGGCAGAAAAGAGAAAAATCGATTTTATCAAAATCGGCTCTAACGATTTTTATTAGATTTCTTTTCCAAGCTATGATCGATATTACAAACCAAATGGATACTCTCAAAATTTCGTCAAAATTATGCGTAAATCTTAATTTTTAATTTTATCTCCATAAGTCTTTGAGATATGAAGTTACTTATCATTGCATACATGTGGATCTATTTATAATAAATATCTTTTATTTGAAATATATTTAATAAAACAATAAGTTTCTAAGCTATACACAAATATATTTCCTTTAACTTTGACAACACTTGGTAAAGTATTACGATCGTCAAAAAAATCTATACCGAGATGTTGATGGATGTCGACGCTTCATGAACCACTGAACCCTAAAAAATTGTTTTTGTAACTCGGTCTCTCTGTGTATCTGTCTAACCTTAAAATTAATAGCAGTATACTAGAGGATAAAAAGAGAAAATTTCAATTTTCTCGAAATCGGCCGAAACGATTCTATATTTCTAATTTTAGGCTCAATAGACAATAATTACCTATTTTATTGGTCAAAATTTATAAAAGAGAAATTTAATAGCAATGCAATAAACACAAGATGTGCATCCCCTAGTAAAATGACAAACATTTTAACCGGAAGTCAACATTTTAATACGAAACGTTGAACCTTGGGGACCCAATATCGATATTTTTTATTGGTCTAAACATACAAATGAAGACGTTAATTCTTTAAAAATAAAATCATGAGCCAAAAAAAGTTTTACGTATGTCTAGCGCAATTTGTTTTCGAATTTGCTAGTGTATATTATATTACAAATTTTGAGTTAATATTTCCATTTATAAACAATAGAGCGAGAAAGTTCGTGCGGAGTTACGAACCATTTATTTTCATACAATTTTACCTATAGCCTGGACCAGTATGATAAAAACATTAAAAAGCCATGCAATCTATACATTGCTGGTAATTATTAATATAGAAGTGTTAATTAATATTGCGAAATAATTGACAATTAACACTGATGTACAAGAACTTAAATTTATCAAACAGGTAAAGTTAAAACTAGTTAGAACATTATAAAATTTTAAAAATTTAATTTAATTTAAATTGAAGTAATAAAAAAGTGTTATATTTTATTAAAAAAACCACCCTAAACTTTATTTAATCCGATCGATGACCAAGGTCCTTGAATCCACGTCTCAATACTTTCAATGATCATGTTTCTATTTGGGGGGTGTGGGGGGGTTATGTCACTCGAGCTTTGGCTTACTTCTAGAGGCTTCTCCACTTCTTCCTCGTTTAGCCACTCAGAATCTTCATTGCCACCCGAAGCCCAAGCGGCTTGCGATACGCCCTCCCTTAATTTTTTCCCGTCTTTCTCTGTCTTACGTAAGCATTTTTCTGACCCACCTCCCCCCTTGTCAGTAAAAACAAGCAAAGCTCGAACCTTCTACCCCCTAAGGTACTTTACGTAATACTTGAACGCCCCCAAAGTGACCGCTTCAAATCACACGACTTGACGTATGAATACTTGAAAGTAGATCCATATTTTTATCTTAATATCAGACAAGGCTCTTACTACGAAAATTGGGATGTGAGGATTCATCGTTATTAAACTAGAAAGAGATCTTTTAACGATGGCAAATTAATCTTAATTTGTACATAAAATGGACACGCGTTGTTCCACGCTCTTATCAATAACACTTTTGTTGTTTGTGAGTATGAGGGTGTGGAACCAGCGGAAACAATTAAGCCTAACTTAAGTCTAACCAACCAAATCCTGGTGACCGTTGGCGTAATTCCCGTTTTAGGAAAAATAATCAAGGTACACTGATAATTACACCGCGGGGCCGGTTAGTAACTGCAGTAATGTCCAACCCTCAGTTATCCGAAATGTCCATATAACGTGCTGTTTACATTGGTGTGCGGCGCACAGCCGTACACACAGGAATATTGCTAGTGATGTATTGTTATTAAAAGCGTGTATCACATGCCAATCAACTCTGTGATACAGTCGACTAGAAATAGTAAATTTACTCCAACAATATTGCACGTGGATCATTTCTGGTTAAACATTAATCGAGATAAAAGTTGATTAAAGTTCCTAATACCGAACATTGTTGAAATAATAAATTATATTTTGATAAAAACTGCATTGAAAATACCGTTTTTGACCATTTTAGAAATGGCTTCACAGATAAGCATTGTGCACAAATCTTCATTCTGTCATAACAGGGACAAACTATAGTTAATAACAAGAAACTTGGTCGCTTTGTCCCCCACCGTCACCGCGGAAAGATTTGAGTTATAATTCAAATACGAATGCACTGTACAGATTACCGGCATATCTTAGGTCTTTTCTTTTCCCTTTTACTCCCATACCTCGCGTGAGCCGGGAGCTGAGTTGGGCCTACTATGATAGACACTCTTAGGACGTTGGGGTGGACTAACCGCAAGGAAGAGAAGCAAAGCTGGGAAATAAACTCCAATCACTAATTTTTTAAACGGTGACTTTTGTATTTTGCATTAGGAATAATAAATGTTATACATAATTATTTTAAAATTCATTGTTTTGCCTACATGAATAAAATAATTGTCCTGTAACTTATTGCAAAATTTATGCTATAAAATAAATACTAATAAAATGTATGCCATACATATTTTGTGTTTACATTTAATTTTTTTTTTTTACATCTCCCACCCCTGTTTCCGTACTATCCGACATTTCTGTTATCCGACAAAGTGTCAGTCTAATTGTATCGAATAATCGAGATTCTACTGTTACAATCTCACATGTCCATCAAAGACTCCTCCATAAATTTTGAGTGGGTGATGAATGACCATGAACCAAGGACGAATCCCAGATAGCTCAGTGATAGAGTATTGCCTCTATAATCCAAGGGTTTCAGGTTTTATCCTTGTGTATAGGTGTCATTTTTCAACCAACATTTAATAAATGCCACTGAACAGCCAAATCCCCACCAAATGATGGTCTCAATCTAATAAATCATAAATATTACTAAAGTGAAAAATATATTAGTTTAGTTAATGAAAACTTCCTTTTTTTTATCTTTACATTTGACCAATTTGTTTCAAATGTTTAAGGATGTTGCCAACCTGTGACGTAGCAGCAAGTTAAAATAGGATTTCATATGTTGATGTATTTACGTTCTATTCGGTGAGTTTTAAGACGTATATTGCTAAATTTTTAAATAATTAGATATATAATCTTAAATTTTCACATTTTTTATTCATGAAGGAATTATTTTTTTAAACTCTTTTTAAGCGTCTACATCTCTGGGTATTTAGTCCACTTACAAAAATGGCTGGTACGCCACCTATCCCTATCTTAAGATAGTTCTATCCAGTCCACCTCATTACACTCTATCTCTTTCAGGTCCATTCTAATGTTATCCTCCAATCTGCTTCTAGTTCTTTCCACTGGTCTCTTCCTATTGGGTTTACCAGTCAGTAACTTAAGAGCGGTTCTAGTTTCTTCCATTCGCGCTGCACGTCCTGCCACCGTGACCTGCGAGATTTGACTACAGTACCAATGTCTGGTGATTTGTATAGTGTATGTTATTCTTCATTATGTAACCTCCACCATTTTTTTAAAAAATTTTTTACAAAATTTTTTCCTAAGTAGACTCACTTTGTTTTCTAATACTCTAAATTTATCCTCGTCGTATCAGGTAAGAGACCATGTTTCACAACTATATAGAATAACCTATTAAACTATTGTGTATATTTTAAATTTTAAATGTAAATTTAACTTTTAATTTATAAACATAATACATGTTGCTTGTGTTCACAAATTTACAGGGGATATTTTTGAATGCCTACCAAAATGGACGGTTAATTACTGGGATTATTAAACCTTTCCTAAAACCAATTAGTTCTTATTTGATCAAAGTCCACTCGAAACCCTACTATTACAGGAATGATTGGAGAAATGTTTTGAATGATAATCAATGACCAATGACCCGTCCAGAGGTTCATCAACTACCACAATGGTCATGTGAAGAGAAGTCGGAGGATTGTGTAGCAACAACGAATATTACCGTTAAAAAAAAAACNAACGAAAATAATAATGAAAACGTGATAACATGTTCGATTACTAAAGTGGTTCAGCTAATTTACATCCAATCACACCAGATATACATTCATACATACAAATACACATACATACATACAAACATCAGTTCAAATTTATTTTCTCCTTACAGTTATCCAATAAACTCCCAATCTCTACAAACAATTTCCGAATCGAAAACAAAACACAAATTACATTATCCAAGGGGGACCTTCTCCCTTGTTGCGACTTCTCTCCCCTTATAAATACCCCCTCTTTCCCCCCGTCTAGCCCACACATTACTAAATGTAACCTCCCTTCCACCAACTTCCCAACCCTAATATCGAACACAAGTACGACAACCATTAACTAAAATTTGGTACCCTAAATAAGAACACAAAATTACTGATAGGTCGGTAGATTACCGTAACTTCATTGTAACTTGTCCGATGAATTCAAACAGATGAAGTAAATATAGTCTTTTTTGTTTTTAAATTTAATTATGACCCGTGTTAAATTTCAAGTGGTTATAAAGACTGGGTGTCTGTCTAGAGGGGTATTTCTCAAAATGTTCACAATAGTGGACCACTTAATAAGCGTTTCGTGGACCATTGGACCACCTGTCACTTGTAAAGGAAGGACATTTTTAAAATAAATAATTTATCAACAAGCTAATACAGCACATTATTATATAAATGTGTTTCATATACTGATTTTAGAGTCCAATATTCATGGGAAGATGTGACAGATAGAAACGATACTAAATCTACTTTAAAGTAAAGTAATTTGGTCTGTCACTTTTGATATATATCTATATTAACGACTTTGCCTACTTGTTGATTTCGATGCTATTTTGCGAAGCATGTTGCATCTTAACTTGACGCACATAAGCAGTCTAATCTCTATGACATTTAGACGCCAAAGTACAAAATAAAAATAGAGGGAAGAAAATGAGTAGCTGACACTGAGAGGGCTTTGTCTTTATGCTGATAACCCTTTCCCTCTTCCTCTGACGTGTTTACACGATCACTTTAATATTTGCGCCTTGAAAACTTTTGCTTGTTTTTTTAATTTTACCTTTTTCTTGTTTCCTATCCTAGATAGACATATGCTACCACGGACTTTTTTTAATCTATATCCTGGCTGGAAGATTCCTACTTGACATTTTCATGACCAAGCCTAATAACCTAAGTTGTAGAGGATTTATAAAAACTATGTTTACGAAAAAATAACTACTCAAAGGTAAAGATAATAATTTTGTGACACTGTAGGACTATTTGTAGAATTATTTAAGAATTTATGGTTTTTGTTTCAACGTTAGCTATTTAATATTCGCTGAGTAAAACGTAAATTCATTAACATGATAAATCCTATCCTAACCAGCCATGACGCCACAGGTAGGTAAAGTCCTTACTAAAATGAAAGGCGTACAACCCAAACGGCTATAAAGGCGCGGTGAAAAAATAATGAAGACTTTGTTTTCCTGTCATGAACATTGCTTTATATCCAATGTACGGAGAAGGCAGAAAATGTAAAGTTAGTGACCCCTGTACCCAAACATGTGCACCTTGAAGCTGGAATTTTAAATTTTTGTTTAGATGTTTTTAAATTGATTAAAAAAACAATTGGAAGAAATATAATAAAGGTTTTTTTTTCCAGTCTGTTTGAAACAAAGGCCGGGTACTTCTGAAAGTTATTAATAAAATAACATCAATAACGAAGTAAAATGTTGATGAATGTCTTTCTATTTAAATTGGACTGTACTTGTGGAACAAAGTACAGATTACTTAAAGCGTATAGCCCGAACGGGTAGTAAGACGCGGTGCTAAGTATTATTATTACTATTATTATTAATGTTGACTTAGTGGAGTCAATATTATTTTGACTTTTTACATTCTAATATAGAGGAAAAATTATGTAGCTGTGAAAAATTTTGGCCTAGAGATAAAAAATGAATCTTTACGTTTTATGTGGCTCATATCCCAAAAACAATTTCGTCTATCCTCGATGTGTTGTTTTGATTTAAATTGCGGCCCTCAAATATAGAATAGTTTAATATCGGGTAGTTCTCGAAAAATGACGTAACAATTTTGTTTAGAATTTAAAAAATTTTGACAACTTGGTCTCTAACCATAATATAAAATTTGAGAAAGCAGATCCAATTGTGTCAAACCGTTCATTTTTCTTTTGTCCAATGTTCGGACCATTTGGCACACCACCATGTACTGTACCACAATTTGAGAACCACTGGTCTTGGTTCGAATCCAACTAGAAATAGGTTTGGGTGCTTAGGTTAAGTGAGTTGTATTTTGAGAGCATTATATAAAAGATGGTCTTGAGGTAGAGTGCTTGCCTCAGAACACGATGTTCATGGGTTCAAACCCAGCAGGGCTCGACGGATTTTTCTTGAGTGATAAAAATCCGTAGCACAACTTCCTTCGGAGGGGAAGTAAGGCCTTTGGTCCCATGTCGATTGTGGCATGTAAAAAGAACCCTGGACGATATGTGCAAATACCTTTTCCTTGCAAAATTGTTCGGCCCTTTCGCTCTCGCTCATAGAAATTTTCGTGTGCTGGTATAATCAGTCGGTTCATAAATTGCACGTTAAATACCTCAAATGAATGAAAAATTAAATAAAATAGATTAAAGGAATAATACATGATGACCAAACCATTCATAGCCATGAAAATATGTCCCTTTCCCCCAAACTATTGCTACTGAACAAATTTAATGAGTATTAAGGTTGGAATATAGGGAAAGTGAGTTAAGGGCAATAATTTTGAAGTTTTTGTATCAATACTATTTTTAGTCAAAAGATCAAATAATAGAATTTAATTTCCTTCACAGGGCGACTTCAAATGTTTTTAAATATTAATGTTAATGGTGTCCTTGTATTTAATGACAACTTTCTCTCTTCATTTAAAAGTTTTTCATCTAGTGCCGCTATGCTTACGACATATATTAAACAACTATTGATATCACCACGTGAACAAAATTAAACTCTGTTGTTTCTACTGGAGCAAAATTGTATTTATTTTGACCAAAATTATTTTTTGCTATTAAAATTGCAAAAATAATGCTCTCACCTAGTATTCCGTTCACTCCCACCTTAATAAAAAATAGAACACATCAATCCATTCAGTATATTCTAATATTTTTTTCACCCCAGTAAAATAGGGGGTGAAGAAGGTAGAATTTTAGTGGAAGAGTACCCTCATTTGTATGGAGGAGATAAATAAATACAAGAGAGTAAAATGGTCACCCACCTCGGTGGCGTGGTTAGCTGACGCTCTAATCTCGTGTTGAGCTAAACTGCTGAGGACGGGCAGATCGAGGCTCGAATCCCGGTCTGGTGAACTGGCAGGTGGTTTTTACTGAATTATTTTATACTTTATTTCTCTCTCTTCTCGCAAATTCGGGTTCACTTCCTCTAAATTCAACCTTCTCAATTACTAACTCATTGGCGTAATTAGTACATACGCGTACAACCCAAACGAACAGTAAAAGAGCGATGCTAAATAAAAAATAAACTTAGTCGATAGAAGAAATGTTTCTCAATGATCCCGACATGGATTCAAACCCCGATCTTGGCTTCACCAGAACACCAAACAAGAGTATCCATTGGTGCAGGTGGTAGCTAAGTTTGAACATTGGGCCGTTAGTGTGTATCAATTGGTTCAGAAGTTGCAAGCTAATCACCGATGATAATAATATTAGTAATAACGTATTTTTTAATGTTTCAACTTTTGTAAGGGTACTTAATCTAGGTATTGGATAAGAGATTATTTTTCATAAATAAGTTATTAACTAACGTATATTTTTTCTTAACAAATCAATATTGTAGGGTCAAATATTTGCAAATGATCCACTATCAAGAGTTGATATTCAAAAGCAGCCTTTGTTTATCAGAAAACATGACTCATGTTTCACTAAATACAAACGCCAAGTCTCAGATTTCTAGTTTCTCCTGGGTTTGTAGTTCTAGCACCTACAGACACCTAGATAAATACACATTATATTTTATCTACAGGATGGGTAAAAAGACTGGAAACTTAGGGAGTAAAATGTCTGTAAGCGTATGACCTTTTCCTTGTAGGCTTGGGTGACATATGACGGCAATGACAAAGGAGGAGTGCGTTGACATAATCTTAAATAGTGGTAGCGGCACTTTTCGACACCAATACAACTCATGAGCATCTATCACGCAGAGTGCATTTTCCCTAGGTTTCCTGGTGATTGCGAGAAGTACCCGTGGATAAATTCCTCTGAAATGGGTCAAAAACTGATGCTACTAGCATGTAAGATGATGTCAAAGCGTTCTTCCTTTGACAATACCATCATGTCACCATGAACCTGCAAGAAAACATAATACGCTTACAGACATTCTGCTCTCTATGTTTCCAGACATTTGTATATGATATTATAAGATAAAATCATGTTTCATCAAACAAATAATAATACTATGATAAAGTGTACACAAATGTTAGTAGGGAAACCTGAAGATACATGGCCCATTAGTAGGTCGAAACGTCAATAGGAGGATAATGTTATAGTAGAATTGAAGGAGGTTGTTTGTCAGGTTAGGAATTGGGTGGAGATGTCTTAAAATAGAGTTGAATTGCGGGTTTACATTCTGGCCGCCATGAACTTTCAAGTCCCGTAACGCCAGATCGACTGAATTTCGGTGAGCTAAAATTGGTCTAAAACTGACCAATAGAATTACATTAAAAAATGTTTAAAAATACTTCAAACTAAAAAAAAACCTACAAAGTAAACGGAAACTCTCAATGAATGTACAAGAACAAACCAATCGCACATTTGACTTGTAGAAACTAAAAGAGATTTGTATGGAATTAAAAAAGTTTAGCAACTAGATTTTCATTCCGGTGAAAATGAACCTTTATTTACAAATTCCTGCTACAGATGTAATAGCTAACCTTCCAACCACCACCCACCTTTCCAGCTAAATAATAGGATACCTGGACACAGGAATAGAACCCGGGACCATTGGTCTAGCACGCCAATGCTTTATTACTCAGCTATTCGATTTTATTTGTTCAATGCTCAGGGTCATTCTTAGCTCATATTTTTAAGGCAAAGTCTGTGAATTTTTCAAATTGTAATTGTAATTGTAATTTAATTCAAAATGTTACCTAGTCATTCCTCACTCATATTTTTAAGGCAAAGTCTGTGTATTTTCAAATTTACCAATATGATAATTTGATGCACCTATTTTATTATTATTATTATTATTAGCACCGCGTCTTACTACCCGTTCGGGTTATACACACTTACGCTAATGTGTAATGGTAGGGTGATTGTGAGATGAAATGGAGGACCTACAGTTTAACGTGGGATCCGAACCACGGTGGAGGCCTGGCATGATGCGGCTATAACCGTGGGCTTAACCTTCCCCCCAAACTTCTCTTTTCATATACAATTAATTATATAAAGGCTAGCTTTCACCAACATAGTAGTAGGGACTTAGTAGGAATGTGTATCTTCCAACCACGCGTGTAAAAAGGTAAACCCTCTTCGGTGACCGCATGGTCTAACGCACTACTCGCATGTCAAACTTTACTGGTGATAACGAGGAGATTGAGGTTCGAATCTTGGTCGGGTGTACTGAGGGTAGTTTTTTCCTAAATAGTTTTCCACTCTCCCTCCACGTGAATGCTGGTATACCTCCTATAAACATAGCTTTACTAATCCTTAAAACCATTAATGTAATCAGTGCATAAGCGTGTAACCCGAACGGGTAGTAAAACGTGGCGTTAACAAGAAAATATGTGGGGCTGGGGTTCAATCCTCGGTCCCGGCACAGATTTATCTGATTATCAAACCCTTCCTTCACCTCTGACAAGACGTGTATTAATCACAACTTGTGAATGTGTGGAATGCCAGGCCTCCACCGTGGTTCGGATCCCACGTTAAACTGTAGATCCTCCATTTCATCTCACAATCACCCTACCATTACACATTAGTGTAAGTGCGTATAACCCGAACGGGTAGTAAGACGTGGTGCTAATAGTAGTAGTAGTAGTAGTAGTAACAAGAAAATATGACATGCTATCAAATTCCGAGCTCTGCTTATGCAAGATAGTTAGATAACAGTAGAATGGGGGAAAGTCTTAAGAAGCCGGTTAGTAGAAGTTTCACAACCGCATGGATATTCTGTCTAGGAATGTTACAAAAGCTCGCGAGGAGGTGGCCTCTGCTAGAGTATTTTGGACCGCCGCCTAGCACGAGACAAATTATTAATTATACCCTCCATGTAGCCTTTACCCATCATCAGCCAGAGTGAATCAACGCCAAGGCGCCACATACTTCCGTCACGTGACGTAGCTCAGAGCGGTGGGCGCAAAAACAGGACAAGATCAGAGTATAAAGTCCTTGTAGACCACTGGGTTCATATTCATTGCATAAAGCATAGCTAATAGTAAATAATGTATAGCGTACAGTGTACAGTTATTATTATCATTATTATTATTATTATTATTATTATTAGCACCACGTCTCACTACCCGTTCGGGTTATACGCACTTACGCTAATGTGTAATGATAGGTTGATTGTGAGATGAAATGGAGGACCTACAGTTTAACGTGGAATCCGAACCACGGTGGAGGCCTGGCATTCCACACATTCACAAAGTTGTGATTAATACATATCTTGTCAGAGTTGAAGGAAGGGTTTGGCAATCAGATAAATCTGTGCCGGGACCGAGGATTGAACCCTGGACCCCCCAACACAGACGTCTTGACACCTTACTCCTAGACCACCGGGTCAGCTTACAGTTTACAATTAATAAGAAAGACTGTTTATAATGAAACGTAGTGCATATAAGTCTTACTTAAATCGATTGGTTTTTTTTATTTATAGCAAAAGGCTTAACCTCTTTTCACCACTAGATAATGTTTCTAACATATTTCAACAAAGGGTTCGTTCGAAAAACAACGTTAATTTAACTGTATCTTTTTTGAAAATTTAATTTAACCTAATTTAAGTTTTGTCTGTATTATTAAATCATATTCGAATTTTATTTAGTTCCAATTTTATTAGGTACATGAATATTAGTAAACCTATTTCTCGATAACAAAGGGTAAACTACAATAATTCTTATTTATTAAAAAAAAATATAAGCATTCATAGTAAGTGACGCTAGAACAAAGAAAATTAGTGAATAACAAACGAGTATGGCAACTACAATACATGTCAAACATCAACGCAGATGCTAATTAATGTCGTCTGATTGTATGGTTGCCTATATCCTCTCCTTGCATTCTTATTTTCTGATACGTCTCAAGTTCAACGATTGTCTATACACTAACGTATGAGAAGTTAACGTGAAGTCAACTATATAAATAATGCACTATTCACTAATTAGTATGTATCGATTATAAACACTATCATGATAAGAAATGTGTTTCAATTTTTTTTATAGCACCACCTCTTTCTAGCCGTTCGGGCTGTACGCTTATGTGCCAATACGCACTAAACCGAGCCCTGATGTCCCAAAATTCCGGATAATCCAAACACATTTTTCCGGAAAATGGAGGGTAAAAAACTCATTCAAATGAAGTATATTTTATTGATAACAAACTCAAAGTCAAAATAGAATTATGATAAACAGTGATAATAAATTTTAAATATTTATATGCTATAATCAACATAATGAGCTTTCCTGTAGCCATAAATATTTACATTACTGTAAGAAAATATATTCTGTAAATGGAAAACTGCATTAAATGTTACAGATCAGTTATATGACGTAAATTTTTATTGAAATCATTCAACGGTAATTTAAATTTTGTGAAAATTTTGTCTCCCACTTAATACAAATTTTCACTAATCTGGACAAGATTCTCTCCTAATTAGTTCGGATTTTAATCAAAGAAATGAATTTGATATTTAAAATCATGGTGTGTACGTCTTCCTCTTAAAAAGCTATATATTATGTTGACTACACTCAGGGTTTATGACTTATTTTAAATTATCTTATAGAACATGTTTTGCCTGTGGGTCCCAATATGTCTCTCTCTACCTGGAGCTATAACCGAAACGGATTAATATATTTCCTCCAGACTTGATATTTAGTTGTTATATAGTTATACGTCAAGATCAAATCGAGATTTGTATGTTAACCCTAAAATTAAGGGTAGATTACAAGTACGTTGATTTTTGAAATATTGGAAATTTTTGAAAATTAACCTAATTATTTTGCTCAAAATTTAGATATGAAAAGTATTTCATATGATTCTCAAAATAAAAATTGTTTTTGAGAAAAAAAAGTCTAAAGAGGTAGTTTACTGGTAGCCGATTTTTGAAAGAAATCCTAACTATAATAGACTAGTTGATAAAGTATGTATGATTGTGTAGTAAAATATTTTTTATACACGTTTCAAATTATTTTTTACCAACATTCCACTCCCCCTATAATATACCCTTCCTTTACCCTGAAGGTTACCAAGCTTACCTTAGCTCAGTTCACGGTGACCTGGTGGTCTAGGGGTAAGGTGTCAGACCTCTGTGCTGGGGTACGGGGTTCAATCCTTGGTCCCAGCACAGATTTATCCGATTGCCAAACCCTTCCTTCACCTCTGACAAGACGTATATTAATCACAACTTGTGAATGTGAGGAATGCCAGGACTCCATCGTGGTTCGGATTCCACGTTAAACTTTAAGTCCTCCATTTCATCTCACAATCACCCTACCATTACACATTAACGTAAGTGCGTATAGCCCAAACGGGTAGTAAGACGCGGTGCTAATAATAATAATAATAATTGTATTGGTTCAATATGGCGTAACTTATAAGATAGAGAGTGTGTAATACTTCAAGTTAAACCTATTCCCTTTCAGGGTGAATATAGTGTACTAATAAGGGGTAGATCTGATCCTAGTCGAGTGAACGAAAGTTTTTTTATATATGTGGTTCCCTACACAAATGAGGGGGAATTCTCTTTAAATTAGACATTCTTGAGTCTCTACCCAAGTAGTGTAAAGATTTTTTTAGACACTTTAGCTCAGACAGTCGCACGCGTATCTAATAAATTAAGGTGCCTGGATTCAACTCTCGGTATAATTTAAAAATGTATAGGAGCCTAATTTGAAGAATCGAGACTTCGTATCTCACAGGGATGAGTCACAGCTATGTAAATTTAAGTCTGAATTGGTTGAAAAGAATCAGCGAAAGTTATTTCAAATAATGAAAGCACCGACATTATCAATACCCATAAATTAATAATAATAATAAAGAACCACTTCAGTGGCCGTGTGGTCTAACGCGCTACTCTCGCAGTAGATTAGACTGCAGATGACGGGGAGATCGAGGTTCAAGTTTCAGTCGGGTATACTAGGCTGGTTTATTCAAGATAGTTTTCCTCTCTACATTCACGCAAATACGAGTACGCTTCCTTTAAATATAACTTTTCTAATTCCTAAAACCATTAGCGTAATAAGTACATAAGCTTATAAACTGACGGGTGGTAGGATGCAGTGCTAAAAAAAAAGTTTTGATCAATTATTTTATCACTACGTCTTACTATCCGTTCGGGCTAGACGCCTATGTACTAATTACACATAGGAAGTGGACCCCCATTTGCGTGTAGTGAAAGTGGGACATTCTTTAGTGAAAACCACCCTCGGTGCGCCCACCATCTTCGGCAATCTGGTCTATTGGGAGAGTAAAGCCTTAGACCACGCGGCCACCCTAGAAAGTGTGATAAATGTTGGGCGCAAGAATATGTGTTTGTATTTATTTTAAAGTTCCTTCCTTATAGAATCCTACTGTAAAAAATATTGCTACCAAAAAGAAGAACTCACTGCCACAAAATCGGTCACAACAAGTCATTTCCTTTTCTCTTTTCCGTCTCTTTCTCTTATCGTAAACTTAGATTTTATACTTTTAGTCATTTTGTCTATTTCCCTCCCTTTCTTCTCGTCATTGTTATCGATTTTCGCGTGTGTAGTAGGGTAGGAGAAGAAGGAGTGGTAAACCGAGAAACATAAAGACGCTTCCCTACTGGTTAAAACCTAGGTCACGTGATACCATGCGCCACGACGTTCGACAAAGTGATGAAGCAAACTACTGAATCATTCCTCGGCTGACATACCCGTGCTCAATCGGTTCATGGTGGGTTGAGAGGAGTTGGTGTGAAGGAGGTAGGGGGGTAGAGGGGGTTAAGGAGTGGGGCTCTCCTCGGAGACGTGCTCAAGTTGGTTTACATTGGATAAAGGTGGCCATGGACACTTTGAGACAGCTTAAATATGTGTATGGACAAGTTGAGACAGCTTATAGATGTGTATGGACACTTTGAGATAGCTTAGAGATGTGTGTGGACACTTTGAGACAGCTTAGAGATGTGTATGGACACTTTGAGACAGCTTAGAGATGTGTATGGACACGTTGAGACAGCTTAGAGCTGTGTATGGACATGATGAGCCAGCTTATATGTGTGCATGTGTTTATTAAGACTAGATTGTGGATGTTCATTGACATGTTGAAACTAGCTTGGAGCTTATTGCATGTGTGAGTTGAGACAAGCTTGTGGGTGTCCATTGACATGTTGAGACAAGCTTTGGGCGGTGAATGGAAAGGCTTAGACAAGTTTGGGGTTGTGCGTGGATAGATTGAGACAAATTTGGGACCTCCTTAAATATGTTTGGACCAGTTTGTGTCTTTATACAGACATATTAAGACTAGCTCGAAACTTATATTGATAATTTCATACTCACTTCGTAGAGTGCGAAAGTATATTGACACTCACTTTTGGACTATTCATGAACCTTTATAGACTCACTTAAGAGGAAGTGTGCAGACTCACCTCGGAGTAGGATAGGAGAAGTTGAGACTCTATTCCGTGCTTTGAATATAAATATCTGTCCAGGATATCCTCTTATTTTATATTATAGGGAAGGGGAGGAGGAAGAAAAAAATTAATTGAAAGTGTACCTGAATTTGTGTTTCAGGAAAGCAGAATACCATCTTTAAAATAAAGCCTTGATTCACAAATCCCATCATTCGTGACTTGATTTCCCCCCCCCCCCNCCCCTCAATCACCGTAAATCTTGATAATTCCTCACATCACGAATCCTCAGTGGATAGTGCAACCTATCCCTCCACCTCATATTAAGGGGTCCGCCTCGGTAGGCGATAAATGGCCTCGCGGAAGTTCATCTCTAACTCAATATTTAATTGTTCGATGCGTTGTTTAAAAATATGGTCCTCGCCAGAATAAAGTTGAAAGATTATAACAGGGCTCTTTTTCTCTAACAACCCTAATGTTTGAGTTCTATTAATAGAAATAAGTTTGTGAAAATGTCACATTATCTCATTTTCAACGACTTTTTAAGAATAGTTGTTGAGCTATGAGAGTAGGCTTAATGGAAAAGGGTTTTATATTCTTCTTCTTCTAACAAATACAGTAATATTTTGATGGCCTCACAACAGAAAATTGTAATATATTTGAGAACTAGCAGCGAGTTTTTCCTCTTCCTCTTGAGATAAGTTTTGTAGTTTTCTCTCCGCTCTTTCTTATTGACATGACAAAGGATGGATGTAGGATAAGGTCGAAAGGGAGTATCAGACCAAATAGAGAAGTTGTTTCAGAAAATTACACAGACCATTGCATTTTAATCCATGGGGCAGCATATAAACCGAACTGGTAGTAAGACGCAGTGCTAAAATAATAATTTAAAAAAAGCCATTTGGCCTGACAACGAGTGACTCTCTCGCTGACCAAGGCGGCCATTGTAATGTATAAACGAGGTGTCAACTAGTTTGTGTACGTTACCTCTTTCACAACTATTGTTTGGAAAATACATAGAAGTTCTCGAACAAAAAAAAAAATATTTGAGTGCATAAAATAAAATACTAAAAACCACAAAAACATTTTGAGTTGTATTATACAGTGTAATTTGAGACATTCATATTGAGTTAAATTTTATATGAATTGTAAAAAAAATAATTTAGAAAAAAAGATGTTTGTGTGTTTTTTAGAGAGAGGTGGATTACGCATAGTCTTAAGTTTTAAATCTCTAATATATATTTAGCCTTGTAATTTGTAGAAAAAAATAAATCAAATAATTATCTCATAGATAGTTTAAGATAATGGCAAAGCACAGTGATACGTTGCAGACGTTTAGAAATAACATATTAATTAAGAAATTTTATGATAAGTTTTAATTTTTGTCCCTATAAAATGTAAGCGAAAATCATCAGCCGGTTTCTGAGAAGAAAATACGTTTAAATTTAGAGTTTAAAGTTGTTGTTTTTTTAAATCAACGAAGATCCAGGAGAAAATTTGTACGTCTGAGATTAAAGCAAAGAGTTATAAACCTAGATCTATCCTTGCTCTATCATATAAAGTCATGTTTTAATAGGGTCACAAGAGAAATTTTTAAAATTATGTAGGATTGTTTTATAAGGCTTTGTGTAAGTTATCATACATATTTAAAAATAATTTAAAGTTAGAATTTAAAATTTTTAATTGTTCAGAACTTTCACATAAATTTGTTGAAAACAATATTTAAAAATATAATTTAGTAAATATTCCAAGATATACAGAAAACTTTTAAAGTTGGTCCAACGATAATCCGATCAGCAGAAGCTGAGAAAGGTGAAGAAGTAATGTTTTGTAGCCACTATCACAGAGAAAAAATGGCAGACGTAAATTTTAACTATCCTATATGGCAGCGGTTCCCAAACTTTTTCTACTCGTGAAACCCTTTCACAAACATCTGAGTTGCACGAACCCCCTGAGAAATATCCATAGCCACGCACTTGATTTTATATATAATTTGTATTAAAGTTAGTTATTAATTGCAATAAAAAGGTGTAATAACTTTAAATTAACATAATATAGCTCCGGTAGGTACTTAGGGATACACTACCAAAAATAATCAAGAATATTGAAACTAATTAAGTACAAGTTCAAATAATTATACATTTATTTGAAAAATTAAGACTGAAATTAAATAAGCAAAGTAGTAACATTTACTTATCTTTATGTCACAATGCAATCACATTTCAAATTATTTTTTGAGTGGTACTGGAAATTGGAGCTTCAATATAACTGAAATACATTCTTGTAATCACAAAATTCCATGGCGATTTAAGTTTCAAATGGTTTACAAGTTTTAACAGCTACTAACTTCTTCACGTGAATTATTGAGAAGGATGCGCTTGCTTTGGATGTCACAAAGCTTTAAAGTCAAGAAACCACAGACGATAAATTAAGTCTAAAATCACTTTGTTTCTGTTATGGAAAGCGAAACAAATTATTGATGGGGGAGTAAAAAAAGTAAGCGTAGATTTCTGAAGAGCAAATGAACATAAACCTCATCAAGTTTAGATAATAGAATTTTGTAAATGTGCCTCACAAAATTTAACAAATTGTTAGTTAAAAATCCACCATTATGGAACTATTTTGGCGGACACCTTGAAAGATATCACGAACCCTTGGGGGGTTCACTAGCCGCACTTTGCGAACCAATGTTATATGGTAATTGGACGTCCGATTTATGTCCATACGAAATTTCAACTCAATCAGTAAGGTGGTTTTAACGTGAAAAAATAATAGACACCTATATCAGTTTTTATTTTTTAGTAGGATTAATAATTTGTTGACAAATTATTATTTTATATTCGTGTTTTATTTCCATGTTTGCGAGATTTGATTTGTAAGATTGACACTTTAGTCTTAAAATTCTGCAAGTAAATTAAACAAATTCATCCAACTATAGATATCATAAATATGAAGATAAAAGACAAAATCAAAAGAACCAATCATATACAAAACTATGTTAACAATTTGATATAAAAAATTAAATCGTTATGCTATCTCTTGGATAAAAAAAAATAATATGTTCTTGATTGAAAGTTAAAGTGAGCTAGCCTCGATCGAAACGACATTTTCAGCTTTTCGTAGCTTTTTTTTTTTATCTGAAGCTCCCGGTAAAACGAAATTCAACCGATAATAACATGAGATCATCATTTAAACGGTGGATTCACTTTTATTTATGACATTTATCCGATTATCTCTGGAAAAATCTCCAACTGTTAGATGGAAGCATGTAAAGAGAAAAAAAAAAATAATCCGCCCTCAAAGTGACTGTAAATTATGCAATCCTCTTAGAGAACTTACCCCCTATTCCCTCCCCTCTTCCCCTCAACCTTTTCATACGGTTCTACTCCAAAGCTAGTGGATCTCTAGATCCCTGAAGACACCCTGCATTGCTTTTGGGTGGGAAACGACGCTTACTTTACTGCTCTGAGCATGCGCAAGCGCCTAAATGTCAACCCTTGCGCTGTCGCCATGGCAACCGATTCTTCTCTCTCTCACACACACACTAACACACACACACACTTCCTCCCCTTTCGCCCACGTTGTAACACAGTGGTCCAATTCCTACACGAACTCCAACAAGTTACAGATTACAAGATTGACTTCACGCAACTAGTTTGCAATCTCTGCCGCAAAGATGGCAGCACTGGTTAGAACACTGCCGTGAGATGTTTTTTTAATTACCTTGTTGTTTTTTAGTAATACAATCAAACAGATAAAGTAAAGTGCCTGAGAGAAGTAGGCGCAGCACACTGTGGTACAAATTAATAATGCTCTTAGATAGTTTTTCTTTTTTACGTCTTGATATAAAGAGAGAGTATTGTAATCTTGAAAAAATTGATCACTAGAATAAGATGAATATTTATGCTTTAAGTGAACCCGAACCCAAAAATGTTGATTTTACAAATCTGTCTGTCTTTCCGTCCCCGGCCATGAATCCTAAACGGTTTGATGGATTTTGTTGAAACTTGATATTTAGATTTTAAAGGGCTTTCAGGACTTTTTTTCAATATCGACCCTATCCTTCAAATTAAGGGTAGTATACTGATTGATTTTTTTAACTCCAAGTTTTTTGAATCTATATTTTTTATAATGGATATCTAGGGAGTGTTTGGCCTCCTAAATAACGCTGTGTATTTGGTTTTGGGGTAAAAAAATCGTTAAAGGGTGGTTTATTGATGAGTGATTTTATAAAATTCTAAATATTTCAAAAATATCTTTAAGGATTGGGTTTAAAATTGATATGAGGAGTGTGTGTGACAAAAAATAAAACTCCATAGCAAGAATTTCAGGAAAAAATTCATTTGAGAGTTGATTACCGATGACTTTTTTTTAATTATAATATTTTAAGAATTGCTGTAATGATTTGGCTCTAAAGGGTGTTTGTTAAGTTTATTTATATTATATATATTTATTTTTCAAATTTTTAATTTAATAGCAGTTCACTGATGACTGATTTTTGACAATTGGAAAAATTATTAAAATAGCTCTTACGATTTTGTGTAAACATTGTATTTGCAGACTGTTTTAAATGAAAGATAATCCTGTGTGTTGAATTTTATAAAACACATAAATTCAAAGGTTGTTTACTGATTAAAGGTTTTGAAATAATTTATAATTTTCGAAAATTGATTTTAAGATTTATATTGGTAAAAGGAAAAACTTAAATGTTACATTAGATATAACTTGATATTATGTAAACACCTTTACGTCAATTAAATCTAGATGGAATAATTCAATGAACGTGCAAAATTAGTTTTAATTTTAGTAAAAAGTTAAAAGAATATAAGTATAAACATTATGAAACAAATAACGTCATATGTTTGTTATTAGAAACTAATCATTCATTACAAAGTATGCTATCATAAAATTATATAATAATAAGATATTTTGAATGAGCTTATTAAAAGATAATGATTCCAATGTTTATAATAACAAATTTGAATTAAAGAAACTGATTAAGGAGGAGAAATTGATAAGAAAACATTATTTGAACTTTGTAGTTAAAGATAATAACATATAACATTTTAAAATACTAAAACAATTTGATATTATATTGTAAAAGTTTTGTGAGTAGTTAAAATGACAGTTGCATGTGTCTAATCAAGAATAAATAATTATATCGATATATTTTAATGATGTTTATCTTAAAATAATTTGATAGGTTGAAAGATATTAAAACATCAAGTTGTTAATGTAACATTATTTGATTTTTAATAAAATATTTTACATTACTTATCTATTTATTTGTGGGATCCCATCTCCTTATTAAGTTGATGATTTGTCTTGGACAATATGTTTCGGCTCTACGCCACTGTAAAACGCATTAAGATAAATAAACTAAGTTTAAGAGACATTCGATACAGATTGAAATTAATACGTTTACAAAGGTCAAATAGAAATGTTAAGTTAAGACACTCAGAATATCAAGCATACCTAGGAATATAAGTTTGATGTTGAAGAGCTGCAGCACACCAATCGTAAGATTTATGATCTAATGATGATGATTGCCTTCCAATATTAATGTTTTTTTAATATGTTAAAACAGTTTCACTAGTCCCAATTATACTATTGTTTTATTTTAGTAGAATCGATACGATTCTGGCTTGAACTGTATTACCTACCTAAGTTGGGTGCTATCCTCGGGGTGAGGCAAGATCTTAAAATAAAAACTATTAGTCGCATTAAAATGCCAGAGAATTTAGTTCCTAGTAACTAAGACTTTTTTTTCTAACTAATAAGGCCACACTATAAGTAGATTTAACAACATAACTACAAAATAAACAACATAAAGAAGGCTTTCCGCATTAGTTGTAAAGGTAGAATGTTTGCGTGCTGTGCGCTACTATTCCAAATTAGGTCCGCACACGTTTGTTAAAGGTCGTGTGACCAAGGTTCATCTATAAGCACAAGTTAAGTCCCTGCAGCCATTATGGCTTGAATTAGATATTCTAGTTTCCCTCTGTTTTGTAATTCTCACCAATAAAATATAGGTTCACGTGTTCAACATTTAAAATAGATATAATAAATACATGTCTGTTCAATTGATCGAATTTCAAGCAAAGAAAAGCTGCAGTTAGAAAATAAATATTTGACGAACTTGTTTTGATCCCATTTTTAAAACAACTGGAAATGGGGAGGGGGGGGGTTNGGGGTTTCACTTTTCTAGATTTTGTAAGTTTATTGGCAAAATCAACAAAAATAAAATAGTGTTTGGAATATTATATTTCTTGACATAGCTCAAAATATTTGAATATTAGAGTCGGAACTGTATATATTTTTTTTTAGCATTTCTGGAAGGGTTGAGAATTTCTCGGCTCGGTGTACGTCTACTTAGGGTGGCTGATACAGAGATGGGCTGATAAAGAGATAAAAGAACAGACTTTTTACACTCCAGCCAAGTAACAAGGTCGAATATAAAGAATATTTTATTTTAAATGCCAAATAATAATAATAATAATTATTATTATTATTACTACTACCAGCACCACGTCTTACTATAATAATAATAATAATAATAATAATAATAATAATAATAATAATAATAATAATAATAATAATAATAATAATAATAATTTTTATGTTTAGAGGGAGTAAAATAAAATATTTTTGAAAAGAGTAAAATACATTAGAATCAACTTATTTCATGAAGCATTCTATAAACCCCGTTTTACGCATGATAAACTTCGTAGATTAGTTTATCAGATTTCAGTTTGTCATCTTACAATGAGAATCTTCTAGTTTTATTTGAAAAAACAAATATATTAAGATTGTGACCTCATTTATTTTATTTTAAATAAAAATTATTTCTTTGTTTCAGTGTCGTAGCATCTTATATCTGTCAAATGCTGGCATATTTACATTGGCCTATCAAAGAAAATGTGTCAGACTCTAAGCTTAAATAATTAAAGCCATAATGGCTGCCATACCGAGATTGTATGCGTGTCATTGCCTTATTATAGATATATCTAGCACGCGAGCTTAACCCCTAGGGACATCTAATGACCCAAATGCAATATTTAAAAAGAAGATTCAATTTAAGTCATCGGAGCATTCATTGTTTCTTTTTCTCAGTTTGCGTGATCTGCGTCCTAAATAGAATGTCGCACGCGCATGTCCAAGGTCGTCTCTCTTCAGGTCCGGTCACGACGCTCCGTTTGCTGGTGTTTTTTTTTTTGTCCATCCATTGTTGTCGACCCGTGTCACCGAGCGGTATGGCAACAGCGCGCGCCGAGCCATCCATCAACTCACCGTACAGTCAGGCCGTGTGGGTTGCGTACAGCTAGGGGCAACACCACTTCACCAGTGATTGCTAAAACATAGAGGCACAGCCGGCTAACTCCAACCGGTACAAATCGATGGGATACGCGTATACTTTACCGCGCCACTTTTTTATTTTGATGTACAGGTTCTAAAGATTATATTTTAACAATTAGCCTCAACTTCAAGCTGTTAAATAAATATTTAAATTGATTTTAATAATTTAATTAGATATAATTTCTTGATTATCAACTTTTTTTTTCCAAAAATAAACAGAATATTGTAACTATTACCTCTACATTTTCATTGTTATTAAAACAAATTTATTGTAGCTTTCGAAGTTTAGTGGTGTTATAATAATTAATAATTGAAACTTTTATATAAGGCATTATTATTAATATAGAAATGATAATAATATGGATAAGGTCCATAAAAAAAGGTTAATTTTTAGGGGAAAAAAGTTTTTTAGTAGAGTAAGACCAAATGGTTTCTAAAAATACCCATGATGTACTCAAATTAATTCAAAACTTAGTTCAAATTCCTAAATATGGGGTGTAAGTAGCGACTCTAACCCTAATTTTAATAATACCAGTCACAAATAGAGGAAAAGTTATTCCCGTAGAGTCGTAGATAGACAAAGCAGATCACGAACATTGCAAAACTCAAGAGAAACCTTTCTAGATATTTATCTTAACAAGAATGAGACATGTTAACCCATTTAACGATACAGTAAATTAATTTGATTAAATTAGTTTGTTGATTACGGTTACGGGCAGAGCGCATCTAAATATCATATTCTTTAAATTAGAAAAGAACATCTGGACACGGGAATCGAACCCAGGAATTTTGGCTTAGTACGCCGATATGAAAGTAGCTCTTGGATGGCTCAGCTTTGGAGCATTGGCGTACTTAACCCAAGGTCCCGAGCTTGATTCCCGTATCCAGGTGTCAACTTTTAAATTAAACTATTAAATTCATTTGAAGTAAAAAAAAAAGATATTTCATGTTCTTATAAAGTCTAGAATTTCATTTGCTTGGTCTTAAAATGCCCAAAAATGGTTGAAAATGTATCCATCTTAGAGAATGTTCTAAGTCAACAATATTGGGCTCACAATATTTTATATTTGAAGTGTAAGGGAAGTCGAAATCAAGTCACCGTGGTTTTCCACTCCTCTCTTCACGCTAATAAGTGTGCATTTCCACCAAGCTACCCTCCCGATCCCTACATCTTGACCCAGTCTCATTACCCGTTCGGGCTATACGCTTAATAAACTGATTACGCCAGTGTGTTTGGGGCGAGAAAGCTTGAATTTAGAGGAAGTGTACCCACATTCTCGTAGAAGGATAGTTTTAAAAACTTTTAGGAAAAACCACCCACATTAGACCTGACTGGTATTCGAACCCTGTTCTCCCCATCATCGGCAGTCTAGTATATTATGGATAGTGAGTGACGCGTTATACCATTCTACCACCGAAACGGGTGATAAACTCTAGTTCATCCTAGTTAATAAAGACGTCGCTTGGTACACTCTTACCTCAAACCGGACTATTACACATATATGAGGTGAAGGGAGAGGGGATGGAGGGGGGAGGGTAGTCAGCGAGTTATGATTGATACCATCACGTGCGTAATGAACAATGGCCCTTGTCAACGTGAGTAGTGCGTCATTGTGCGGTACGCACCGCTGGGACTGTGTGAGGGGGGAGAAGGGCTTGTGATACTCACGCTGTAGACGCATTATTACAACCCCCTCTTCTGCCAACAACAACAACCCCTATTTCAAGAGCGCAGGAGATTGGTTATGTTTCCCCTCTCTAGGGAGACAGACCGATGAGTTTGATTCACGAAACGCAAACAGTCGCGGGGTGAAAAAAAAAAAAAAAGAAAG
>CABFWO010001291.1:147476-166332 GCA_902155825.1 Timema genevievae
AAGCGATGAAGAATGTTTAGCTCTTAGTTGCCTTTTAATTGAAGAGGAAAGAAGAAAATGTACGAAACGACAATTCTGGGTTCACATCAACAAGAAAAGACTTCTGTTTGGCGAATACTACACATTATTTCCTGATCTGGTTGAAGATGACGCCAAAAATTCCGGCCCGCACTTGATTTTAATTCACTCGCCCGGACTTTCTGTCGGATGGCGGAACGGCGGAGAGTCCGTTGCCGGCGGTACTGACGTAGTGGGCGCATCTTGGTAACAAATAATGCTACGAATTAGTTGTACTTTCCGTTCCGTCCGTGCGGTCCGTGCGGTACCGACCCAGTGGGCGCTTACCTTAAGCCGGCTATCCCCGACTCGCGATTGTTACATTCTGAGCATTCTGAATGTTTTTCAAAGGTGTATTTCAGTGTAGATTAGTTTAGTTTTGTGATTGCGATTTGAATTGTATTATTTTGTTGAGTTGTTTTAAAATTTCGTATTAATATATATATATATATATCAGTAATGTTTTAGGATTTAGTGTTTGTACCGTAGAAAAGAATGGGAGATCCTGTGAACATCAACGATGACTCTTTAGATTCATTTGACTTTTTGTTAAATAATTTTACTGAGGCTTTGCCTTTTGAACGAAAAGTGCATTTAAAAGGAAAAATAGCGAGACCAAAATTAGATATTTCACAGAATATATATCAAAAAATATAAAATATGTTATTATTATTATTAGTAGTAGTAGTAGTATTAGTAGTAGTCTGCCAGTACTGTATTATATAACTTCATAAGAATCCAATTTTTGACATCGTTAATTGTGTCACTTTATGAGTGTTCATTACTCAGCTTAACCAAAAACTATCATCACGCTTCGCCACTGTATATCCTGGTTCTGGTTTGAATAGCAATGCAGAGAGGAAGTATTCGTTTATGTTCATTGGAATGAAAGATATAATATACTTGTCTCTTTGTTGCACTTTTGAAGCACTATCTTATAAATTAGAATTATAAATAGAATCATTGTAATAACAAATTGTAAATGGTTTTATAGAGCCACCTTCAAGCGACCATGGCCTTGGCAATGACATATAATTGTTATAACCAATGAGGATTGCTTATAAAGATATTTTCTTTGTAAAACAGAAGGTCTGGGGCTCACATGTGTAAACCTGTTGACCTTGGGAATAACGTGGAGGGATACATACATAGCACACGTTTACAAGAGATATTTGAACCGTTTATTTCAACAACGTTTCTGTAGCGGCAACTTAAGATAATATTATATACCGGCCTCATGGTACAGTGGTCAGAGGCCCTGACGGCTGTCCTAGACGTCCTGGGTTTGATTTCCAGCCGGTACCTGGATATTTTTCACGAAAGGGGAATAGTTGAAATGTGTACCAGAATTTGGTTAATAAGGCTTAAATTATGTTAATACATTACATCGTCGATAATTTGGATGTCAAAAATCCGGATCATCGATTATCTGGATCGCCAAGAGAAAATACTATTTATAAAATTAACCACAGTGATATCAAAATCAGACGCTTCTTAACACTTGTTCCAAAAAAAATAATAAAGATTTTTTTTTCGATGTTAGATCTTTGCTCGACTGGGATTCAATTCCCGATCTCCCTGTCAATGGGAGTATAATTGCGAGAGTGACGCCTTATACCATGTGGCCATTGAAGCAGGAAATATGTATATATATATATAATTAGTGTGAGATCCTATAATTATGATAACGAAATAAATATATGATTTAAAAGTAGACCTGTGTCTAGCAACGAATGATAAAATATTTAGTTGTTTCTTTGTTTAAAAGAATATTATTTGTTGGGAATGTCATTACTCTGTAAGAAAGTGACCCAATACAAATGTATCAACGTTCCCTGGGCCGCCATTTTGTTTGTTTTTATTTCTTACTCTCAATTGATTGAATATAGTATCAATAAAAGCTACATGGTATTATAGTAACCTAATCAATGGTTTGCATAGAATACAATTTTAAACAAAAGAGGTATTGTTCTTTTATAGGAGTAAACCGAAACAAATAAAATAAAAGTATTTTATTTTTTACCTAAAATTTACAAAAAAATACATGCATTGTACTGTTTTGTTATATTGTATTGTTTATACTTTTAAAAAAGCTGTATTTAATTTGTGTTTGAAATGCTGTTTAGATCACTAATAAATTTTGTGTCAACCTGCTTTGGTGGCTGCAAGGTCTAGATGCCTTAGCCTTAGACGTGCTGCTAAAAAAAAGTGTGTGTATCTTACATCAAATTAGATAAATGATATGACACAATCATAAAATAAATATGCTTTCTCATATTATATTTTTGTTTAAAGCAAAATTCTATAAAATATATTATTTAGTAAACCACTCTTAGAACATTCCTCAGATTTTTAGCTAAATCTTTAGGACAATTTTCAAACCGTTTAGAATGTTAGTAAATCGGTCATCAGTAAACTACCTATTAATTATAGTTGCATTACTATTAAAAAATTGCACAGGTCAAAATTGAACAAAATCATAAGGGCGTTAATCTAAATATTCTTAATTTACGAAACTCATTAATAAGTAAAGCATTATCCTTAATCTTTGAGCTAGGTAAAAATTATAATTTAATTTCTAGGTGTGACCATATATATATATAATATATATATATATAATATATATATATATATCCATTACTGTTTCCATCCAGTTTTTTTAATCAAGCCATATATTTTCCACTGTCGGCTTGCTAGCCCTGTTGTAGCTTCATATGCCTTTTAATCTAACTTAAGACTAGGACATTCACAACATCCAGTCCCCAGCCGTTAATTTATTCATGTGAAAGGGTAAACACACATTTCACTAATGATATATTTTTCGGCCATGGCGGGAATCGAACCCAGTAAAATAACCTCAATAGATAGACACGCTACCGACTGAGCTAGGGTGTCGGTTTGAATATAAATATATTGTAAGATCTAAATATCAAGTTTAATCAAAACCAATTAAATCGTATCGACTCTAGATCCAGGTGTATAGAGATATAATAATTATATATGTATACAGGAATACAAACATGAGAATAAAAAAGAATTGTAAGAACCATTATCTTTTTTAGTTGGTCGCCCAATAAACACCTTTATGTCAGCTATAATCACGTGGTAGGGAATTCTCACGATTGCAATACTTATATTATATGGGCGAGTAAAATAATGACCAACTAACATCAACAATAAATGTTTCAAGGACAAGTAGTAAAATCAAAAACATGAGTAGGAGAGGTGGTTTTTAAGCGAGGAAGATAGGGGATAGCCATTAGTTAGATTACTGCTATCAGTGAAACAAGTAGCATCTACGAAAACATGTTGGTCTGTTGAAGATAGTGTAAGTCATTTATTTCGGTCACGCTTAGATAAAGGTACTGTACATGTGCAAAAGATATACATACATACATATATACAACTATAGGTATTTATATATAATTATATGTATTTATATATAGGCCTATATTAAATACTTTGCCTACTTGGCGTTTTCAACATTATTTAGCAATGTGGGTTGTATCTTAACTTGACGTACTTAAGTACTATTAGCAAAGTAAAACTTAAATACCAATTTACAAGATAGAAAAATAGGGGAGAAAATTATCAGTTCACGCTGCGAGGCCTCTTTTCTATGTGCTGATAGCACTTCCCCTCTTCCTCTGACAAGTTTACACACTCACTCTAATATTTGCGCCTGGGCAGCATTGACTTACCTTTCATAGTAAACATGTTCTTGTTTCCTATTAATAGATAGATATATTCTTCTGTGGAGACTTTTAATCTAAATACTAGCAGGAAGATTCATATTTACCATTTTCGTGACAAGACAAAATAGCTTTAACTTTAGACGATTGAAAAAAAAAAGCTATTTTCAAAAAATTACTTCAAGTTCTAAAATTAATTTTGCTACAGCGTAATGCTATTTTTAGAAAATGTATATGTTTTCAAAGTTTATGTGTGAAATGTTATATCTTCAAAACCCGCTAAATAAAAGGCAATTACACTAACACAAAAAATCCCATCTTGACTTGCCGCTACGTCACAGGTAGGCAAAGTCCTTGACGTTTTATTTTGTCATCACATCCTAATACCCATCTGATTTCTTCCACTCTCCCTACACGTATATGTGGACACACTACCTTTAAATATAAACTTCCTAATCCTTAAAACGTGGTGCTAAAAAAAATTATAGGAAATACACTAGAGAGGTAAGGATGAGGAAGATAGAATTTAAAGGAAACGTACCCTTTTTTGCGTGGAGGGAGCATGGGAGATCATCTATCAAAGATCACTCTCGGTACAGATGGTCGTGATTCGAAACCAACCTTCGCGTCCCGGTCAGACCAGAATATTTAACTAATTCATTCACTTATCCACAGGATCAGTCCTGATCATCAGCCCCTGGCTGTGTCTGAATGGAACATAAGCCTCTCCACCGCCTACTTACCTCCCAACGCCTCTCTTTACCCTCCACCTTGCTCCCGTCCTCTCCTCTTTCCTCCATACTCCTTCCTGTCCCGTGGTCTTCCTCTCAGTCCTGGTAGTTGACTCAAACTCAGTTAAGTGAAAAAATCACAACCTGGACACGAGAATCGATCCTGAGACCTTTGACCTCCGAGCTACCCTGATTCGTCTCGTATCCAGGTCAATACTTCATTATATATTACTATACACTAGCAGAAATATTCGGTATTACTTCATACAGAAAGAAAATAAAATCTTCATTCATATTTATTACAACTAAGTTTTTAATAAATTAAAAAATATATATATAATCAAACATTTAAAATTCCAGCTTAGAGATGCACAGTTGCAAATGTTTGTATACAATTTCAGACCTCAGCGTACAATGGATATCGTACAATTCTCATGATAAGACAGACATACAGACAAACAAAATATTAATTTTATTATTTATATATATAAGTTTGACATTTCGTTCACGTTTCCACCACCGATGAAGGCCATTATTATTTTACAGTAAAAATTTTATTTTTCTCTTGGCATGAACTATTCCCAGAAAAGTGAAATAAAGAATGACCATGGAGATATTTGTAGTAGGTTTCACACATAGCTACTGTATTTCGTGAGAGGTACCATAATATTTGCACAATATTTTTTACTGAGTTATTAAAAAAAAGGAACCTTGGTAAAAAAAACACGGGTGTAAAAGCATTATGAGGAAATTTTAAAGGTATGTAACCTATAGTCTAATTTTCACAAGGAGGGCATTAAAGAAATATTTTTTATGTCAACTTCTATCATATTTAGCAATATTACTAGTGTTTTTTATTCTATAGGTACTTACCGATAATATCTATCAATTTTACAGCTGAATATCACATGACCTGGCGTATAAATACGTGAAAGTAGGACCATTCTTGTTGCACTTCTTATGAAAATTGGACTGTGCCTTTGCTAAGAGGATTAGCAAATAGTTTATAGAGGGATGAATATTAATTATTTTTGTTCTTTTAAAAGTATTTAGAAATGTATTTTTAAAAAGTAAGTTAAATTTGTTAATTAGTTTTATTCATTTGTTTATCGAGAGTAGGAGCTACATAAATTATGTTATTTAAACTTAAAATCAAAACTATCAAAAACTGAGTCCTACCAAGATCTGCGATTTAAAAATATTTTGCCATAGTTTTTTTCAAAATAAAATTTGGGGAACAGTTAAATTTGATTTGTTTTCCACCCGAAAAAGGCTAGAAACTTGCAACTATTTTTTTAGTAAAGCTATTATTTATAAAAAGTAGAAAAAAATAAGTGTTTTACAAAATCTGGTATATTTAATGTATAAGAGGTCGCGATTTTGTAAATTTCATGTCGTGTTTATAAAATTTAATTTTTGAATATTTTTTTTCTTATTATTTTATAAAACATAAAAATACAATTCAATATCATCTTAAACAAAATTCTCTTTAATTGTCACTAATTAAAAAATAGAAAACACAACCACTTTTGTGGGCACATGGGCATTCCATGGAAGTTCGTGGTTTGATTCCCATGGCTCTACTTGGGGTGATTTTATTTAGTGGTTTCTCATACTCCCTCCAAACAAATGCATGTAAATTTCTCTAAGTTTCACTTTCTTCATCCTTATCTGACTAGCGTAAATAAATGCGAATAGCCCTAATAGACAGTAAAAAGTTGTAAACAACATAATAGAGTTTATGATATCATAATTAAAACGCTTCACTTTGCGGTGTGCTAGGATAACTTTTATTTTTGTACAGCGTCTGACTACCCGTTCGGATTGTACGCCTGTGAATTAATTACACTTATATGTTAGGGATTAGAAACGTATAATTTTTAGAGGAAGTATATTCGCATTTGCGTGGAGGAAGAGTGAAAAACAATTTAGAAGAAAACCACCCTCAGTATACCCGACCGGGATCGAACCCCGATCTCCCTATCATCGACAGTCTAGTCTATTGTGATAGTGACGCCTTAGACCATGCGGCCACTGAGGTGGGTTCATAACTATTTGAATGCGAAGCAACCGAGGTGGATCAAGGTTCGAAGCTCAGTCAGGAGTGTTTATTTTTTTTCCCTAAATTATTTCCACGTTCCCTTCACACAAAGCCAAGTAAACTTCTTCTAAATTCAACCTTACTCATCCATAACCCATTAGCATAATTAGTATAATTACGTATGCGTATAGCCCGAACGGGTAGTAAGACGCGGTGCTTAAAAAAATTCAAATCATGTCGACATATCTGAATCAAAGTCGAAGCCGAAGATAAAAGGCAATAGCTTTGTTGTTTTCACAGCCCTACTATTAATTTTTAAATAAGCCATTAAGTACAGCACATCTACGTAAATAGAAAGGTATGGCTAGAAATCAAAGCACATTTAATTATTTTACTCTGACATAATTATCTGAATGTATTTATCCTTACTTAAATATATTTATATTTTGTATCAAAAGTACATTTGTAAATTTTCCACAGATAATTCCAACATAATAAATTATCAAGGGACAAGGATAAAATATTTGACACGTGTATAATACTGTACTTGAAGAAACTATATATAGTACAACTAAAGATATTCATAAATTATATTTTATTTGCTTCACATCAGTAGGGATCATTTTTTTTATGTTACCACATGGTAGGTGGGTTTTTTTTCTAAAGAAAAAAATATATATATACAGTAACATATTTTATATTATATTCTTTTAAATTGAGAAATGACACGTGAACACGGGACTCTAACTCAGGACATTTTGCTTAGTACGCCATTACTCTAACCACTATGCTATATCGGAATCATTCCGTCCTCACAAACACACACACATAGGCACACACACACATCACACATGTGTAGCTGACGATTTCCACACATCTATTACAAACTCTGCCTTAAAATATGAGTGAAGAATGACACTGGAAACTGGATGATTCCTGTATAGCTAAGTGGTTAAAGCATTGGCATAATAAACCATAGGTCTCGGCTTTGATTCCCGTGTTCAAATGTCATTTTTCAATTTATAAAATATGATATTTAGACGGGAATATAACCATAATTTTCAAATATAACAGTTTTGTTATTTAATCTACGTTTTATATTACTTAACTACCTGATTAATCTCTGCTTACGTTTAAAAACAATTCATTTGAACACTAGCCGGTGTTAAAATAATGTTTGGTAGCTGTTCTGAAAACAATTATATTGTTGAATTATGTTATATTTAGTTAGATATTTCAAATCTTTTAATACCATATCGAAATTTATTTATTCCCTTGAAATGTTTCAAGATACGAGGTCTATTATTATGAGTGTTGAAGTAGAAGCGGAAGAAATAGTACTAGACCTCTCGACCTTTCGAAGGTTCGAACACAGTCAGTGCTTAGTTATTCTTCTTTTTAAGTCATCATCCAGAAGGTTGGCTTGATGTGATTTATATTCATCCAGTGCTTCGGCTGGTTAGTGCTGCCCGCATCGGTTGGTAAAAATCCAATGCACTGACGGAGCTCAGAAAGTGTGGTGGCTACCGTTGCCTTTCATACTGAATTTCTATGAGCGAGTGCGAAAGGGTCTACCAAATTTGTCGGAAAGGTATTTTCACATACCTTCCAGGTATCGCTTAACTGCCACCATCAACATGAGACCGAAGGATTTACTTTTCCGAAGGAATTCGAATCATGGATTCTTATCGCTCAAGAAAAATCCGTCGAATTTGGCTGGTTTTGAACCCACGAGCATCAGATCCTGAGGCGAACACTTCAACCCAAGAGCACCGAGGTAGATTCTGTTCAGCGTAGGAATTGTTTTCTGAAAGGCCTTTTTCCCTACCATAAATCTATTATATAGTAGGATATGGGTAGGAAAAAAGACCTTTCAGAGAGTAATTCCTACCGTGAATGGAGTATAGACTGTTTTGGTATAAAAACTGCATAAAGACTCAGCTCTTTCTCGCTTCTGCTACAATTCCACCTTAAGAACGTGAATATCCTATTTAAATCAAAACTTAAATAATAAATAAAATGATATAACTATTTTTGCGTCTATCTATGTATATGGGATTTACCCGCTTCGGTGACCACATGGTCTAACAGCGCTACTCTCGTGTTGGAATATACTTCCGAAGACGGGCAGATTGGGATTCAATCCCTGAGGGTGGTTTTTCCTAAATTGATATTCAGTTTCCCTCTACGCAAATGTGGGTGCACTTCATCTGAATTAAACATTACTAATCCCTAATACATTAATGTAATCAGTAAATAGGCGTATAATCCCAACGAGTAGTAAAAACGCGGTGCTAAAACATATATAATGTTTTACAACTTGAATCCGTATCCGATACTTCGTGTAAACCAAGGTGACTCTATTTTGTTTCTCATTGACGTGTGTGTGTGTTTTTCTATCTCTCTCTAACGTGCAACACAACACAACACTCCTGGTCCTTAGTTAGCAAAGTTCGGTACAGACCGTTGTCGAAAAACATTTCTCCGGATGGCCTTAAATGACCGTCTCGCTCCATGCAGCGTCTATCAGTTTGAAATCTCCGTCCTACAGATGAGGTTGTGTGTATGTGTCGTCTTAGAAGTTCAACAACGTGTGTTGCTATCATATTTTATTTCTCTTTTAAAATCTTTACATCGTAAATACCAGGTCACATAGCCGAAAAGTTCAACGCGTAGGAGGGAAGTGATTTTATTTTCAAGGACTGTTTGTTTTATTTTAAAGGGAACTTTTATTTTTAAATGTAAGTTATTTTTTTTTAACTTTTTCTATTTAGTTTATTAAATGTTAATGTTGTACGCACAGGACTGTATTAGCAAACTACTTTTTTTTTAACACCACGTCTTACTACCCATTCAGGTTGCACGCATACTGGTATGTACTTATAGAGCTAATGTGCTAGGAATGAGTAAAGTTGAATTTATAGCAAGTGTACCCGCAAATGCGTGGAAGGAGAGTGGAAAACCATATAAGAAACACCCTCAGTAAATCCGACCGGGATTTGAACCCCGATTTTCCTATCATCGGTAATCAAGCCTATTGCGAGAGTGGTGCCTTAGAACATGCAGTATTTTCATATTAGACTATTTCAAACATTACCTGATCCGACACCATAGCTCAGTTGTAGCGTGTCTGTCTATTGAGCTAAGTGCCCTGGGTTCGATACCCGTCATGGCCGAGATATGTATAATTGGTTAAATGTGGTTTTGCCCTTACACAGAGATTAATTAACGGCCGAGGGGCTGGGTGTTGTGTCTTTTTAGATTTAAGTTGATCTATAAAATTCATGTGCTTATATAATCAGCCGATTCATAAAATGCAAATTAAATACCTCAAATAATAATAATAACAAAATAAAAGAAAAATAACATTACCGGTTATGATAGATCGTTCAAGGTCATCAAGGTCATATTCAAATAGTATTTGAAAGTACTTGAGATATGTTAGCGAGTTTGGAATATTCATTTATTTATGTTATGACGGGGATTGAACGTGGCACTCTTAGCTCAGTAAACAGACACGCTAATTTAAAAGACTCAAAAGATTGACTTTTAATGCCGATGTAGTTTTCTTTCGTGACCGAATGAAAATTGAGGTGAGATCGAAAATTTACTGACCCATGTTCTAAATTACAGTACAACAATATAGTTGATTACTTGAATCAACAATCACGATAAAACCTATAGCTACCCAACCACTGAAACCGATAAAGTTTTTTATATCATACATATCAGTGAAGTCTGATTTATTTTTACTTTCTCGATATCTTACAGGTAGTATTGTGATCGTCAAAAAAATCGAACTAGAGATTTTGATGAATCTCGACGTTTCATGACCCCCCGAATCTGAAAAAGTGGTTTTTGAATTTCCATCTGTCTATCTGTACCTCCAACTAGAGCCTAAACTATTTTACCGATCGGGCTAAAACTTAGTGTCTAGGGTTTTCATAGGGTTTCCAAGAGGGGTTTTTTAGAATTGGATATCCAACCCTAAAATTAAGGTTAATTCACTGAAGGGCAAAACGAGAAAGAGTATATTGTCTCAAAATCGGCTATAACGATTTTGACTAAATTTCATTTCAGAATATTTATAAATATCCCAAACAAAATGGCTACTCTCAATATTTCGGCAAAATAACTTTAAAGGATCCGGTTTGATGCGTAAATTCTCATTTTTTATCATATCTCCGAAACTATTAGAGATATGAAATTACTTATCATTGCATATATGTAGATTTATTTATAATACAAATATTTTATTCGAAACATATGTTCATGAAACCAATAAGTTTAAAGCTATACGCATATATATATATAAATGTATATTATCTTTTCGAATACTAAAGGTAAAGTATTGCGACAGTAAAAAAATCTAACCTGTAGTGTTGATGGATGACGACGTCTCATGATCCCTCAAACCCTAAAAAGTTGTCTTTGCAATGCCGTCTGTCTGTGTATCTGTTTGAACCTAAAATTAAAAGTAGTTTAGTAAAGAGCGAAAAGAGAAACAATCTATTTTCTCAAAATCGACTCTAACGATTTTGAGTAAAATTAGTATCTAGTCGTTGATTAAGATTATAAATAAACTGGTTATTTTCATTTTTACATAAAAATGAATTTAGGGTAATTTACAGAAGCAGAAATTTCAGTATTTTCGAAACTATTTGATATACTAAATAACTTATCATTGCAAAATGGTATTACTATTAAAAATTTAAAAAATATATTTGATATATTTTTTATGAAACTAACAGTTTCTGAGATATTCGCAAATATATTAATACAATTTTGTGAGCTTTAGTTGTAAACATATACTACTTAAGTTTTAACGCAATAATTCTCCAATGTCATAAAGTAAATACATAAGTAGGTCTCTAAAAAGATTTATGTTATTTTTGCTTAAACCTCTTAGGAGAAATGTTTGTACAACAGTGATTTATCTCCATTTTAGAATCCATAGTCAATATTAACATTTTTTATTGGTCAACATTTATAATGAGGAATGTAATAGCAATGCGATGACCTGAAGATGTGCAACACCTAAAAATGTCGAGAATTTTAAACGGAAGTCGAAATTTTAATACGAAGTGTTGATCCTTATGGACCCAATATCGATCTAATTTATTGGTCTAAACATAAAAATGAGGACATTAATTCTTTAAAAATAAAATTATAAAATTTAAAACCGGGACTCAAAAAAGTTTTAAATAAGTATAGTGCAAGTTATGCTTGCTTTTGCTAGTGTATATTATTACTTTTCAAATATATTACGAGTTTTGAATTAATATCTCAATTTTTAAACAATAGAGCGAGAAAGTCCATGCGGAGTTCCGTACCATTTATTTTTTAAATTGTGCCTAATAGGTTACTATTTTTCTTTATCTTAGCCTACATTTGTAATTTATTCTATGAAGTATACTATTTGCAAAATATTTAAGGTTTTAAAGGTACGTTGATAGAATCGAAAAGCTAAACATCTAAATAACCCCACGTTAATATATGCTTGTAGGCCTATAATTAAGAACACACCCAGTTCGGTGGTCGCGTGGTCTATGGCACTACTTTTGGGTTAGACTAAACCCTTAAATGTATAATATATATATATATTTAACGATTTTACTGCCGTTGACGGGGATATCGAGGTTCGACTCTCAGTCGGGTGTACTGAGGGTTGGGAGGGGGCAGGAGGGGATTACCTACATTATTTTCCACTCAAATGCGGGTACACTTCTTCTAAATATAATCTTGTGAATCCCTAAAACCAGTGTGTAATTAGTACAGTACATAACGGGTAGTAGGACTCGGTGTTAATTTTTTTTAAGAACACGGTGGGATAGCCCAAAATGTTACTAAATTTAATTTATCCTTACGTAATTTCATCTGATCTGCAACTGTTCTTTTTGAAAGAAAGTATCAATTCCAATACAAAAATAATAACAAGAATATGGATACATATTTACTTTCAACCCCTCGGTGAGAGAAGTATTTTTGATCGTTAAAAAATCAAACTTGATATTTTGATAAATGTCGACGTTTCATGACATCCTAAAACCGAAAAAGTTGTTTTTTACGATGACGCCTGTCTGTCTATCTGTCTGTGCCTCTAAATAGAGCCGAAACCATTATACCGATCGGGCTAAAACTTGGTATCAAGAGTTTTCATAAGCTCTCCCCAAAGGAGTTTTTGGAATTAGATATCTAACCCTAAAATTAAGGGTGGTTTACAAAAGTTCAAAAAGAGAAAGACTTTTTTTCTCAAAATATGCTCTAACGATTTTGATTAAATTTTGTATTTAGGCACTGTTTAACGTTACAAACAAAATGGAGACTTTCATCTTCCCACGAAAGTTACTTATTTTACATTAGAGTAAATATCAAATTTTGATTATATCTTCGCAACTATAAGAGAAACGAAATACATTATCATGGTAAAGTAGTAGTAATATTAAAAAAAAATATTTGAAATATATTTTTATAAGTCCAATAAGTTCTGAGATATAAGCAATTATATTTTTGAAGGAGTTGTAAAATGTGAAATTGATTCTTATGCTCTTTGGTGGACAAAGATGCTCCTCTTTCTCAATTTTCTGTAACATTGTATATTATTTAATTCATGCTCTTTGTTTCTGCAACAATGTATATTATTTAAATTCACAAATATTAAGGTTTTTTTAAAAGGTATGTATTTTAAGATAAAAGAGAAAGAAAGTTTATGCGGTGAACAATACCATTTATTTAAATCTCGACTAAAAACAACGTGTTAATGCATTATATCTATTTTACTACACGGGTTTACTAAATATTTTACGTTTATGTATTAGATGCTAATTGATTAATCAACTTGAAATATTCACTATTTTACAAAATTACAGCTATGCCTACACCTGTATTTGTATATATTTTTTAATTCTTAAGAATTCTATTTATCTTTGACAACGAAAAAAAAAATTTCATCGAGCTATTGGATGTATTATTTTTTCATAAATATTGAGCAAATAGTTTTAATTTTTTCCTTCAAGACATCATTGATAATAGGATACCTGTCTATTTTTTCCTTACAGTTTATTTTATCTAAAGCTAATTTATTACTATTATTATTCAAACAAACTTTGAGTAACAAAAAGAACGTTTTCTTGAATCACTGTGAGATGATTTTTCCTAAATGTTTTCCCACTCTTTATCCACACAAATTCTAGCATATTTACTCTAAATTCCCCCTTTTTCATACCTACAACAAGAACTTAGTTAATATATTACTATGCATATCTAAATGGCAATTAATATGCGGTGAAAGAATTGAAATAAATTTTTAAATTCTAAGAAGTAACTTTTGGAAAGTACAAACTTCATTTTTCTTTGCGGTCATCTATGATGCCACTTTACGGAATTAATTGGTGTAATTTTATAGGTGCTGTATTGATATTTTTGACCTCAGTGGTCTTGAGGTAAAGTACTCGCCTCAGGATCCAATGTCCATGGGTTCAAACCCAGATGAAGTCTACAGATTTTTCGTTAACGATAAAAATCCTTGGAACAACTTCCTTCGGAGAGGAAACAAAGCCATCGGTCCCATGTTGATTGTAGCATGTAAAAGAACTCTTGAAGGTGTATGAAAATACCTCTCCGGCTAAATTGGTAAGCCCTTTAGCACTAGCTCATTGAAATTCTGTGTGTAAGGAAACAGGGAACCCCCAAATTTCCGGAACTCCTCTAGTACATGGGAAATCTACCAGATGGTGCAGGCAGCAATAACCAGCCGAAAACTGAATGCATGCACAGCTCCAGATGGATAGAAATCCCATCAAACCAACAACCTTCGGGTTGTTGACTTAAGAAGAAAAAGAATTTATATTAAAACTATCAAAATTAAATTTGTATTTCAGATGAGTTTACCTATAGAGATCGTTGAATAGCTTTGAAAAGAGTCAAAAAGTTTATTTTAAAAAATTAGCGCCACTTTTTTTATTACTATTAGCACCACGTCTTACTACCCGTTCGAGATATACGCTTATGTACTAATTAAACTAATGGTTTTTAGGGATTAGGAAGGCTATATTAATAGGAACTGTACCCGCATTTACGTGGAGAGAAAGTGGAAAATTATTTTGGTAAAAACCACCTTCATTCCACCGGAACGAGATTCGAACCTCGATCTACCCGTCATTGGCGTCTAGCCTACTGCAAGGGAAGCGGCCACCGAAGCGGGTTAAAAAAAATTCTAATTATATTTGAATCAGACTATAGATCTTTAACCCCAAAAATTTTTGTTGATAAACATTAATTGAAGAACTCTAATCGTGGTTATGATATCGGTTTACAAAATCCAACAGAAAACGAGGAAGAGTTGAGATTATAAAAATAGGTTACACCGCTATCTAGGTCTGTAAAGGAAGACTCTTAGCATTGACCCATGAGAATATGAAATAGGTTCAAAGTTTGTTCTGATAAAACCTTCGACTAGTTCCGTCTGCCCTGTCAACATTTAATAGATAAAGAAAAACCCCGTTTTTGTGACCTCATGGTTTAAACTCTAAACCTATTAAGGCAGGGGTTGGCAACATTTTTGATATCGAGGGCCAGTGTGGGTTTAAAAAAAAATTGGTGGTCCCGATTTAAAAAAAATACAGAGCAAAGAATTTCAACTTTATATTTCTCGTGTATTAATTAGTTATTAAGCTATTTTTATGAAAACAATTGTATGTTTGCTAAATATTTTGCCGACCAGATAAAATTAATCGGCGGACCTTAGGTTGACCACCACTGCTCTAAGGGATCACACTTGTAATAGATTTACGTTGATAAGGGGCCGGCCTCTAAATCCTGATAGGGTATATTGAGGCTTGTTTTTCCTAAATGGTTTTCCACTCTCTCCACGAAAATGCGAGTACACATACTACAAATTAAATCATCTCATCCCTAACTTATTTGTGTAATTGGTACAATTAATTCTAACCTGAGCGGGTTGAAAGACGTGGTTCTAAAAAAAAATTATCTTCTGACGAATTACATTTTAATTAGTTTTTTGTAGGGTTATTATTTCCATCGATGGTCATGTGGGTTAGGACGTCAACCTGGTCGGTTCTAGTTTTCTAGAGGTGATAAGGCCAGTGTTCGAGCCCTGGCTGGATGTACTGACGTGTTTTTTTCTTAAATGGTTTTCTACTATTCCTTCACGTTAATTTAGGTACATTTCCTTTAAATTAAACGCTCCTCATATTTATTGGCTACTTCTCGCTTACTCCTAGAAATCCAGTGCTGAAAACAACGGGACAGTACCAACCTTTCAGGACTTACTTAGTACATGTGTTCTCTCCCAGATGGTGTGGGCAGCACTAACCGGCCCAAGTGCTGAGTGCATTCCCAGCTTTGCAAGGACCAGAAGTACTGTACATCATGACCAACCCTCGGGGATGTTTAGTTTCAATAAGTGGATATCCCAGACGGGTAGTAAGACGCAGTGGACTCAAACACAAATACATAAATCCAGAAATATGACAAATTTATCAAATTCTTCCTGTGAACTGGTGTTATTGGAATTCCACTTAGTCTCTGTTAACGGAGAGGTTTGGTATCGAATCCCGACTGTGTGCACTGAATATACTTTTCCTTTTATATATATATATATATATATTTATATATATATATATATATAAAATGAACAGGTAGTAAGACTCGGTGATATTATATGTATATGTATATATACATATATTAGTATTATACGTATATATGATAGTTATTCCGGAGGGGTTTGTATGAGAAAGGGAGAATTTAAGAGGTAATGTAAACGCATTTACGTCGAAGGAGAGTGAGAAACCTGTGATGAAAAATAGACCCGACTGGGATTCAAACCATCTAAAATTAATTTTTATACAAATAAATGTTAAAATATCCTCGTCTGTGGCTGAATAGACTAAGGCGTTACTCTCGTGTTGAACTGGCCTGGTGATGACGGGGAGATCACATTTTAATCCGGTTGGGTCTGCCGATGGTGGTTTTCCCTAAAAAATTTCCCACTCTCCATCCACGCAAATGCGTTTACCTTTGAAACGGATGACATCTAAGATGCTTCCTTCCTAATCCCAACCACATCAGAGTAATTTTCATAAATGCGTATAACCTGAACAGGTAGTAAGATGTGGTGATAAAAGAGTTTAAATGAAATCCATCAGTTGAAGCGTGGCTCAAATATCACGGTATCAGTGGCGTGGCGCGGAGTGTTGCCAGGGTATGCTAGACTTCACACCCCGGAGAGAAAAGTGACACAACTTTTAAAAAAAACACAGTAATTTTGAGTTAAGACCACAGGAAATTGCACCAAGATAGCATCCACCTCCAGTAAAAATAACACATTTGTAGTTCCAAATCTGACCACCAGAGGATCCGATTTTGCACTCGTTTCGCCGTGAGAAATTTGTATTTGTTTTTAGCGCCGCGTCTTACTACCTGTTTGGGTTATACGCCTATGTACTAATTACGCTAATGGTTTTAGGGATGATAAATCCTTTATTTATAGGAAGTGTACCCACATTTGCGTGGAGAGAGATTATGGAAAACAATTTGATAAAAAACCTCCTTCAGTACACACGACGGAGATTCGAACTTCAATCTCCCCATCATTGACATTCTAGTCTACTGTGAGAGTAGCGCGTTAGACCATGCGGCCACCGAAGTGGGTCATGGGCAGTGTCATTACACAGTTGGAAAACTGAAGTCTGTGTTTGTTGAAGAAGATAAATGACATAATTATTTTTAAATGGCAAGTTAAAAGAGTCTCGAATAAGAAAAAAACAAACTTTAATAGTCAAGAAAAAATGAGAGTCATAAATAATAAACAATAAATTAAGTCGAAAAGGAAAATTGACTTTGATTGAGTTTTTACTGTAGTCAAACTTGAGATGTCATCATAGTAATAATAAATAATCGAAAACATCAATAATATATAAAGACAACAGGAAAGTAAAATTACACACACTTACCGGGACAACTTTTGTATTTCAAACCCCAGAAGAACCCCTAAAAATACCTTTTTCTGAAACCAAAAAAGTTGTTTTCACAATGCCGTCTGTCGGTAACTCAGGCTAGAGCTGAAACTATTTTACCGATTGGGATAAACTTGGCTTCTGGGTTTTTATAAGTTCCCCACGAGGTTTTTTTTTAAGATTACACATCTAACCCTAAAATTAAGGGTAGTTTACTGAACAGAGAAAAGAGAAAAAAACAGATTTTCTCAAAATTCGCTGTAATGATTTTGATTAAATTTTATATTATATATATACTGTTTTTTATTCTTATAAACAAGATGGCAATCCTCATTTTCTCATGAAAATGATTTTGAGGGTACTTCACATGAAGGAAATCTTCCAATTTTCATCATTTCTCTGCAACTATATGAGATATGAAATATCTTATCGTTGTAAAGTTTTTGTACTATTAAAGATACAAATATTTTAACTGTAATATATTTTTATAAAACCAATAGTTTCTGATCTATAATCAAATATATATACTTTTAAATTCAAATTTTTGAAAATGGATTTGAATCTTATGCTCTTTGGTGTACAAAGATATTTCTCTTTGCTCAATTTTTCTACAACAGTGTTTCTAATTCCTAATGCCATAAAAAAGTATGTAACAGTGTATTTTATTTCATTTATGATCTTTGATGTAATGTTTCTACAAAAATGTATAGGCCTAATATTTCGTTTCACAAATCTTACGAGTTTTTAGTAAATTTATATTTTAAGATAAAAGTGACAAAAAATACTGTGTGGTGCGCCGTACCATTTATTTTTTATTAATTTAAATATGACAGATACCTCTTTTAACCATAATCTAAAGTGCATTAGAAAGATGTAATAGTTTTTTTTATAAAAGTATAGTCCAATTTATAACCATATAAATTTTTATCAAAATTTAAATGACTGTTTACAATTTTGATACAACTCTTTTTTTACTTTTCCTGAAAAATTATTATTTTTTTAAGCACTTTACCCATCAGGCTACGACCTGTTTAAAAATTTACTGTTTTAACAAGCTAGGGTAGGCATACCCTGGCATCACACACCACGCCACGCCACTGCAACAGTATTTTATTTAGACCTTGCGTGATGCCCAAAGACTACGCATCCGTCAGATGACTGCATTATAAAAAGAAGTATAAAACATCAAGTTGAGGGTTGTTGACATTTCAAGAGTCACTCTGCCATGAAGGTCAACCAAATTTTCTTACATTAGTATAGTTATTCTTGATATAATTAATGTAGTTATTATTATGAATACTATTGTGATTTTAAGAGCTACATTCATATGATTAGCTATAAATGGTGCCCCCCCCCCCC
>CABFWO010001291.1:166563-178732 GCA_902155825.1 Timema genevievae
ATAAATGTGGCCCCCCCCCCCCGGTGAATTACCTAAGATAATTATATATTAGGTTTTAAGGCGTCAGCCACTTGAAAAACAAATTAATACAAATTTTGCTTTTAGAATTTTAAATTTTACGAATGTAAGTTGGAAATTCGATAAATCTAGCTAAAAAAGTATACTTTTTTTCCAGCCTGTGGCCTGGGTCAGTTTTTTTTACTAAAGCAATATACATATTTTCCACTACCGGCTTGCTAGTTCAGTATTAGCTTCATATGCCTTATAATCTATCTTAAGACTATAACAGGCACAACACCCAGTCCCCGGCCGTTAATTTATCAATGTGATAGGGTACACTCATATTTTCATCAATGATACATTTTCGGCCTTCCTGGGAATCGAACTCGTAACCCTTATCTCAAAAAGGCAGACACGCTACCGACAGAGCTAAGGTGTCGTACAGGCTAAACATAACATATTCCTTTTCTAATTTTTGTTGATTTTAGTAGTGTTGGGGGTAAAGTGCTCGCCTCAGGACTTGACGTTAGTGGGTTCAAATCCAGCTGGGGTTGATGGATTGTTCGTAAGCAAGAAACATCCGTAGCACAACTTCCTTCGGAGGGGAAGTAAAACTGTCAGTCCTATATCGATTGTGGCATGTAAAAGGACCATGGAAGTTGTGTAAAAATACTTTTCTGGTAAAATTGGTAGGCCCTTTTGCACGCGCTCGTAGAAATTCAGTGTGTAAGTAAACAAGGAAACCCCACACTTCCTGAATTCCCTTTGTACATATTCCTGAACTCTCCTAGTACATAGGATTTCTACCAGATGGTGCTGGCAACACTAACCAGCCGAAAGGTTGAGTACATGAACAGCTCTGGATGGATATAAATCATATCAAACCAGCACTCGGGTTAATGACTTAAGCAAAAGATTATAATTTTAATTTCAAATTAAAAATACCCCCCTCCTTTTTGAAATTCACGAAACTATTTTATTTTTGCACGTTTACGGTGTATAAGCTTTCATAATTAAAAAAAAAAAGAAATTATGAAAATCGTTTGTAGAGAACTCTAGGAATCGCTGAAAGGAATCGCTTTACATTTTAAATTTAAAGATGGCCTCTGGTTACCGTATACCAGACCCACAAGATATTACTTTTAGTGTGATATTCAAATATTGGAAAGTACGTTTGTACAATTAAGGAAATGATCATTCTAATATCAAAATAATACAGCTGTCAACAACATTCCCCTGGAAAGGAATGGTAAAAGCGTGCATGACACACCACAAACGATGTTATCAATATCTAACGGCTAACTCAAGAACCAACGAAAACACATCTACCACAGAAAATTTGAAGGCTGACAGATCTAATGATGTGATTACACAATCATCTAATAGACCTTTCACCTTGACCTGACATTGAAGTTCATTCTCCAATAAGAAAAGTGCTTTCTTCCGGTTCTTCGTTAGGGTAGAAGAGTATTTTAAGAGGAAGACAAAACAAATGGTTTGGTTGATCCTACGGAAAGAATTGGTTGGCTATAAACAGCACTTTAGGAGTTCAGGAAGATTTATAGAAGAAACCCATTTGTGTGTGGTTCTACGAAAATATTCATTTGGTTGGTTATAAACAGCACTGCAGAAATTCAAGGAGGTAAGTAGAAGAAATAAGCTACAGTAGTCTCATGGCTTCTTTGGTGCTGACTGACAGTTCACAGCTGACTTCTGACAGTCAACATTTAGGTATATACCTAAATTTTGACTTTCAGAAGTGACAGCTGCTAAACACATGTTTTTGCAGATCATATGGTTCGGCGTAGGGATAAATATTTTGGTCTGGTAGCTTTTAAAAGCCGTCAGAAGTCAGCTGTGAGCTGTCAGTCAGCACCACAGAAACTAAAACTGAGGTATATGTAGTAGAAGGTAGATAAAAAAAAGTAGAAGTCTGAAAAAAAAAATTAGTTTGCTATATGCAGCATTGCCAAAGTTACAAAGTTATAGAAAGCTCGTTATTTTTTTTTAACTCATGCTACCACAAAGGCGGACACAAAACATATTACAAGTGTATTTAATTTTTTAGTCAGTTTAGTTAAAAATGTAAAGAGAAACGTCAATAAGGAAGTATTATTAGAAGATTTTGACAATTTTTTAATAAGTCTAAAAATACATATATCTAGAGTTTCAAATTTTTTAGTGACTTTCAATCAATAAATAAATATCTATCGCCTACTTTGAAATTGTATTGTATACTTTGATTTTTCCGAGTATCTGAACAAACAATATTTACACGCAGTATACACTTTTGTTTGTGTCCCAAAATAGTTTCCTAAAGGGGAGAACTACAGGTATTTACATATTATTACAATTAGGGTGGTAAACACATTCCTGAAAAGTGAACGACCTTGTAAGGGCAACAAAGATCTAAAGGAGCAGAAAGTATTGTAAGACGTTTAGCACAATAGGTCCACATGAATCTATAATGTTAATTGATCTTGTATTAGACATTTGTTCATTATATATATATATATATAAATATATATATATATATATAAAGTCTGTTCACCGTAGGAATTGTTTTCTGAAAGTCCTTTTTCCCTACCAGAAATCTATTATATAGTAGGATATTGGTAGGAAAAAAGACCTTTCAGAGAGTAATTCCTACCGTGAATGGAGTTTATATATATATATATATATATATATATATATACACACACACCTTATCTGACAGGCCATCCTCATTAAAAAAAAACACTGAGTCTTATTACCCGTTCGGCTGTACTGTACGCATATATACTAATTACGCTCGTATGTTATGGATGAGTAAGTTAGAATTTAGAGGAATTGTACACGCATTTTTTATGGAGGTAGAGTGGAAAACCATTTAAAAAACCTTTCAGTAAGCCCGAACGGGAATCGAGACACCCCGATATGCCTGCTATCGGCAGTCCAGAGTGACACCTTAGACAAGGGATGAGGAAACTTTTGGCACTGACGGGATTCTATGATTCCTCACAAGGTCACACACTACCTGGACAGTAAACTTTACCAAAATACAGTGCGCCAACCAATATTATATGATCGATAAGAGCGGTTAATATTTTTAAACATTATTACACATAATCGGCTTCGATGTCCTAATAGTCTAACGCGCTACTCTCACAGTAGACTAGACTGCCGATGAGGAGGAGATCAAGGTTTAAATTTTGGTCGGGTGTACTGAGGTTTTTTTGTACAAAATGGTTTTCCACTCTCCTTACACTCAAATGAGGTTACACTTCTTATTAATATAACCTCCTTAATCCCTAAAACCATCATTGTAATTGGTACATAAGCGTATAACCCGAACGTATAATAGGACGTCGTGCTTAACAAAATTCTTACAAATACTTTTTTTTAGCACCGCGTCTGATCACCTGTTCAAGTTATACGCCATTGAATTAATTAGGCTAATATGTTAAAGATGAGGAAGTTTGCGTTTGGCAGAAGTGTAGGATACCCTCATTTTCGTGGAGGGATAGTGGGAAAACATTTAAGAAAACCATATTCAGTACACCCAACCAGGATTCGAACCCCGATCTCCCTACCGTCGGCAGTCTAGTTTAACATGAGGGTGACGCTTTAGACTTTGCTGCTACGGCAACAGGTGAGGTGACACATGATTGCTAAAAGTATATAGTATGAGAAAAGGCCGCACCAAATATCTCGAAAGGCCGCATGTGGCCTAAGGGCCGTAGGTTCCCCATCCCTGAGTCACACCATTCGACCACCGAAGGGGGTCTAATCATTTAAATACATAAATATGGTAAGGATGAGATCAGTAGGATTCAGAAGGAACGTAGTGACATGTGTGTAGAGAAAGAGAGAGAGAGAGAGTTTGTGGATTTGTTTAGGAAGAAACACCCGCCTCGGTGACGTAGTTAGCTAACGCGTTAGTTTCATGTTGAGCTAAACTACAGAGGACGGGGAGATCGAGGTTCTAATCTAGCTCGGGTGAACTGGGGGGTGGGGGTGGTTTTTCCAAAATGGTTTTCCACTCTCTCTCTCCACGCAAATGCGAGCGCACTTCCTCTATATTCAACCTTCCCAATTCCTAACTCACTAACGTAATTTGTACTTGAGCGTATAACCCGAACGGGTAGTAAGACAAGGCGCTAAGTATTATTAAGAAGAAACTTCCCTAACACCTTTAAACCCAGAACTCTTCCCCTCCAGCGGACCAGATTATAGATGAGCTCGACGCCATGTCCGCATGCCCACAGATGCGGGTCTTTAGATCATTAAAAAATATTCTTAGTCCGTTCACCTTCAGCAGATTGTGACGTGTCATTCTGAAATATCAGGTCGCCTTGAATCCTAGGTTACAATGTGTATTGTGCCATGTGAATTGACGCGAACCGGTCCTATTATTTCGGTATTATGTTCGATTCAAGAGTCAAGGCGTTGATATGAAGATGTAGGGAACGTTAGAAAATATGTTTTTTGCAGTTTTTATAGCAAAACTTTGGCCAAAATAAAAAAAATATTGATCCCGTATAAACGTAAGAGTTTAATTTTCTTCACATGCTGATATCAAAAGTTGTTGGATATGTTACCGTTAAAGTAATAAATTAATTACTATGCATAATTATGGTTATTTTCCAAAATTAACTGATATTAATGGTTAATATGATTAAATACATTCAATTTATTATTTTAACCGGTTATTTTACATAACAACAAAACCTTTTTGGCTGTAGTGATAAATTATAATATTATGAAGTTTAGGTTAGGTTAGATTAGGTTAGGCTAGGTTAGGTTAAACGAACAGTTTCCATACCAAGATAACACCACACGTCCACACTCAATAAAATATTGAAATCAATTGAAAAGCACAACAGCCGCCGCTTATGACTTGGACAGGGACTCAGGCAGGTTCAAACTTGAACAAACGTGAGATTTATCACTTCAACCAGAAGGTGCTGATTATTATACATAATAACACGTTAGTTTGAATGATTTGACTAAAACATGAAAAATGTATCACATTCACCAAAACTGTAGGTTATCATACATAATTTTTATTATGTATATTAAAATGATTTATTCGAATTTATAGTAACAAATATATGTTATGAGAATGGCGGAATTAGATGACAAACTTTTTAAATGAATATATAAATTTGTCATTAAATTCCAGTACATCCTTGACAGATATTCAACAACTGTTGATATCACCATAAGAAAATAATTAAACTTTATGTTTGTACTGAAGCGATATTTGATTTATTTTTACAAAAAAAAAAATATATATATATATATATAAACTGCAAAAATCCTGGCCTTTTCTCGCGTCCCCTACACTCACATCTTTGAGGCTTTTCATTGCAACTATAATATATATTTTTTAGTTTATATTTGTAAAGCTTGTTCTAGAGTTACTCATGTAAATTGATTACGGGCGTATAACCCAAATGAGTAGTAAAACGCGGGGGTAAATAATAATAATAATAATAATAATAAAATCATATTACGACTATTAATTTTGTTAAAATGTTAAGGTATTTTTTTTAATATGTTTAAAGTAATTTTTTAGAATTTTTAGGTAATTTTATTAAGTAAAATTTTGATCATTTTATTACATAAAATTCAGGGCCCCCATCGATATTCATATGTGTTTGTGTGTGTGTGTATGTGCGTGCGTGCGTGTGTGCGTCTTTTAGCCTAGGATAGTTCAAACAGGCAGTATGTTACGTAGAGCACAAAACTAATTTCAAATGTATTTTTATTATTCTTAAGTCTACCGACAGTGATTGGATGTCCAACATTGACTTTTTATCTATAAAAAAAAGCGTACAAACCAAACGTGTAATAAAACGCGGCGCTTAAAAAAATATAATTACATGTTTCCATTTATAAATCAGTATCAGCTTTGAAAATAAAAATATTTACATTTTAATTTATGTGCAAAGAAAATGTAGTAAAACTGTTTTAAAAAAAATTCAACTTGGTAAACAAGTTTAAACAATGGTCAAACGCTAGTTAACATTTTTATGAGATATTTCAAAACTTTTGTATGATGCAAATATCAAACGTCACTTAAGAACAACAATTTCACCTTGAATCACGAAGCAGCAACATTGCATTTATAAAATATGTACAGTACATAGTATGTCTGCACGGTTAGTCACGTGATCAGAAGCCTCAGACTCGCAATTATTGTAATTTTAATTTTTTTACCATCGCTTCTTACTTTATTTTTTGGCACCGCGTCTTGCTGCCCGTCCGGGTTACATGCTTAAGTATTAATTATGTTAATGGGTCATGGATCGGGAAGGTTAAATTTAGAGGAATAGAACACGCATTTCCATGGAGGGAGAGTGGAAAACCATTTAGGAAGACCCACCCTGGTTCACCCGACCGAGATTCGAACCTCGATCTCCCCGTCCTCGGCAGTCTAGCTCAACACGAAACTAGCGCGTTAGCCAACTACACCACCGAGGCGGTCGCTTTTTACTATCCCTTCGGGCTATACGCTTACGTACTAATCACACTTATGGTCTAGGGAATAGGAAGACTATATTTAGAGGAAGTGTACCCATATTTGCGTTGAGAGAGAGAGAGAGGAAGAGTGTAAAACCATTTTGGAAAAACCACCCTCATTACACACGACCAAGATTCGAACCCCGATCACCCTGTACATTGTCAGTCTAGTCTACTACGAGAGAAGCGCCATAGACCATGCGGCCACCGAAGTGGTTCTAGCAATCATGGACATGATTGTCCGCAGCTCAGACAAAAGCACAAGCACTATCCTCTATTTGCGTCCTCTAAACCACCTCTTCCTAATCCATACCCCTTTGATGGGGATGATAATACCCCTTATGTCGAAACCAATAAATAATTAATTATAATAATTAATAAATAACCAATTAATAAATGTTACAATGCACTGCACAGAACTTTGCTATATTTTCCCTGAAAATTGAGATAATTACTGAAAACTCATAAATAAGATGGGTGAAACAAAGAGTATAACAATCAATTTCCCAGAACTCAATTAAGAAAAAAAAAATTTGCAAATATCTCTGAAACTATTGGTCTTATTGTTATTAAAGTTTTATTAAAGTGTACTTTCTACATCCATTAATGTTACCATTTTTTCCTATTTTTATTCAAGCCATATATTTTTCCACTACCGGTTTGCTAGGCCTGTCGTATCTTCATATGTCTTATAATCTATCTTGAGAGTAGGACAGGCACAACATCCTGTCCCCGGCCATTAATTCATCAATGTGAAAGGGTAAACCAACATTTCATCTATGATACATTTTTCGACCATGCTGGGAATCACACCCGGGACCCTTAGCTCAGTAGACAGAGAGGCTACCGACTGAGCCAAGGTGTAGGATTAATGAGTGAGTAGAAGTCAATGCTTTAAAACCTGTCAGAAACTTTTATTTAATACCTATTTATTTATAGACGAGAGAGAGAAATTTTTTTTTGCAAAAGGTTTGGTCGATATTTGTTTAGTTTGGTTTAGACTTTTGACACTTTGGTAGTATAACAAATGAATCTGCCATCAAAGTGTCTTCCTAATAGTATTTTATGACACTAATCACCAATTTTGGTCGTTTAGGGCATCACTTTCCCTATAGACTGTACTGACGATGACACTATCTCTATCTTGAGCTAATTATATACAGTCCACCCCATTACACCCTATACCTATCTTGAGCTAGTTCTATCCAGTCCCCCTTATTACACACTATTCCTATCTTGAGCTAGTTCTATCCAATCCCCCTTATTACACCATATCCCTATCTTGAGCTAGTTTTATCCAATCCCCCTTATTACACCATATCCCTATCTTGAACTAGTTCTATCGAGTCCCCATTACTACACTCTATCCCTATCTTGAGCTAGTTCTATCCAATCCCCCTTATTACACCATATACCTATCTTGAACTAGTTCTATCGAGTCTCCCTTACCACACCATATCCCTATCTTGATCTAGTTATATCCAGTCCACCTTATTACACCTTATCCCTATCTTGAGCTAGTTATATCCAGTCCACCTCATTACACCCTATCCCTATCTTGAGCTAGTTCTATCCAATCCACCTCATGACACATCATATATAACATCCTCTCCTCCCCAGTAGCCTCATTACTTTTTTTGACCAAATAGCTTCTTAAACACTTTGTTTTCTAACACTCTAAATTTGTTTTCATCATATAAGATACGAGACCACATTTCACACCTATAGAGAAAAACCACTGTATATTCTTAGTTTTACATTCCTTGAAAGCATAAAAAAAACATTGTTTGCATTCATATTTTAAAAAAAAAATGTTTTTTTTCCCTGTAAAACATGCGTTTTCCTCCACCTGACCATTAGCTTCAGTTGTTACTGGTTAAATACATAGTCAAGAGCTCTAACCGTTCGTCCAACAACGTTGCTAACATTGCGTGGTCTGTGTCACTTGAACTTGACCAAAGATATTATTATTATTATTATTATTATTCTGCCCTTGAGCGACAGAATAATTACCCTGCATGAGCTGACGTTACAAAAAAACGTTTATTTTTTAGTATTGTATATGTTATGTAGAGGCACATCGAAAAGGTAACCACTTGCAAACGAATTTGTAGCCAAGGTCTCAACTTCTGAGTTCTTTTAGCTAATACGTGAAACATATAGAACTTATTATATGATAATTCAAGGAAAAAAAAACACCTTGAATATAATTGTTGAACTAATGGAGGTATAATTTATTTGAAGTTTGCTATTGAGGAAAAACAAAAGATTTTTTAAAAAGTGAAACAGATTTGTGTTATTTTCGTTTTATACCTTTATATATATATATATATATATATATATATTACACATTAAAATAAATTCCCCACACTTAACACATATTCCTTTATATCTCTCTTTATATATCTTTATATCTCAATCCCTCCCATGAGTATCTACAACTCTCAGTAAGTCCATTCCTCCACTAACCCTCTTCCCCTCAAACACACCCCCACCTTCTCATATCACAATATTATCCCAGTCATCAGTTTACCTTCGACTTACAGGTGGTCACGTCTATAGTTCTACCACCACCACACACCAAGGTAAACAACTATTAATGACCTTGCCTACAGGTTAAGTAGCGACAAATTAATATATGTCTAGTAATCCGAATCTTGAAGTAATTTCTTCGCGAACGTATTTTTTTTAATCATTGAGCTCAGAAGAAATCTTCCTGCCATCATGATTTAAAATTTTAAAAATTCCACGAAATCCAAATCAATGTTGTGCGTGTGCAAATATAAGTGTGAATGTGTATACTCGTCAGAGGAAGAGAGGAAGTGTTATCAGCATATAGACAAAAGACCTCGCAGGTTGAACTAATCATTTTATTCCCTCCTTTTCTATTTCGTATATTGGTGTCCAAGTGTGATAGTGCTTTGTGTGTTCAAGTGCTTCAAGCTGATACAACCCACTTTGCCAAACAGCTTTTAAATCTCTTTACAATAGTCTATTAATTATTTTCAAACTTATGATGGCCAATTAATTGCTGAACATGCTCTCGTTGATTTATCTCTAAATAATAAATTATTAGTTCTGTGTGTAGAATACCGCACTCCCTAGATGTTTTTGAGGTAATGAATATAGTGAAATTTTTTGTTTGTTTTCAATTTGAATTATCTTCTATAATTTCTCCTTGGTGATACAGTTAAACAAAAACAAATGGTTATTTTATTCAATATTACATTATATTCAAAGAGAATAACAATTGCTCACGTGATATAAAACGGTAGTCTCTTAATAGATGTCAAGATAAAAATAAATACAGCCGGGCTGCTGGATTAATAACAAAGAAATTTAGATTTAAAACCACTTGGTATGAGTTATAAAATTAAACATATTTTTGAGTGGCCGCCATATTGAATCGGGTGTACAGATCGCAAAATCATATACATAATGTCGTTTGACTAGGTTTAAAGAATATCCTGCAAAATACGGTAAAATAAAATTAGTTCATTTTTTTTTTACAGTTATCGAGGAACAGACTATCAAAATGACAAATGGTCGAATTAAAACAGGACTTCACTATGCTCAGTTAATAAGGAAGGCAAGATAACACATAAGTGACAACTCATTACGTTTGAAGTATTTTAAATCCAATTGCTTAAGGTTGGCTGTAAGGTGACATGAGTTAAGAATCAAATAGACAAAGCTATTATTTATGCTTTTAGTTAGAATTACTCCATATTGATATCATATATGAGTTAAGTTTAATATTTTTGGAGTTTTTACAACAATTTTTTCTTAAGGAAAAACAAATAGAATTTAGTCTCATTAAATACAATTGGTTTAATTTTCTACACATATTAATCTCAATAGTTATTGAATACTAATTGCCACGGGCATAGTAGAAATTGAACATGACAATTTCTCTCCATTTAAAAAATGTTTCATCAAATTCTAAATATTCAAGCTATGTTGCGATTAATATTCTTGTCAAATTAAACTAAGTGTATGCATTTTGTTACAAAAAAAAGGTTTTTTTTATGAAACCTGCAAAAACACGGTCTTTTAACTCCGTCACCTCTTACAAGGCCAAAATCAAATTTAAATTACAAAAATCTTATATTAAACTCATAAAAGAGATTAAAATTAAAAAAAACCTATCTCAAATTTATCAAATCCCCAATAAAATATACATCCATGATCACCAATTATTATTTATATTTAAGTGACACCAGATACAATTAGGCCTATATCGGAATATATTCATACAACTTAAATAAATATTTTCCGTCCATACTTTATAATGTTTCTGTAATTTTAATATTTTTCTCTTTACCCAAACTATAAGTGTTAATTCTAACAACTTTAACACCATTTTAAACTATTTTTATGCTAATAATGTGAAACAAAACTACTAAATAAATATTAAAATAAGTCGTTACAGTCATTATTAATCCATAATGAGGGTGTTTTTTCCCCCTCTCAATTATTTTGCCCTTTCCCTCCTTGGAAATGCGGGTAATTTATTTTAAATTTCTATCTTACTCACCCCTAGCCCATTAGTGAGTAGATAGCTTGTATTACTACTAAGAGTGGTGCTCGAAAGCTCAGGGGTAGAGATGCGGAGGGAAGCGTAGTAATAAATGCACCCGAGTTAAAGTTAAGAATTAATGTAAAAGAGATACATGATGAGGTAAGCTCTCCCTATCTGATGTCAATTATTGATAAATCATGTGTGGAAAACTTAACTAATTTCACTTGACGGAGAGTTTAACACTGACTTCCCCGTCAAACGAAATACAAGTGCAAATCGAATCTGACAACTTAGACTACACGTCCATTGGCTCGAGTCCCTAGACCTTTTTTTTTGTGCACTGCTTATTACTACCTGTTCAGGTTATATGGTTATGTACTAATTACGCTTGGTGGGTTAGAGATTAGGAATATGGAATTCAGAGGAAATGTACCCACATTTGCGTGGAGAGATAAATAGATAGAGCATTTATGAAAAACCACCCTAAGTACAGCCGACCGGGATCAAGCCACGATCTCATCATCGGCAGTCTAGTCTATCACGATAGTAGTGCCTTAAACTATGCGGCCACCAAAGCGGCTACTTGACAGCTTCTTAGTGGAGCGGAAGAGACTAATTTTCACACATAACTAAACTAAATATTAGCTTTTACCGATAATTGTACCCGGAGAGATTATATGAGCACACAAACGTTGTACTAATTAGTTCATTTGAGACAGAGAGCCTTGTATTACTCCAATGATAGACCTAACTTAGGTAAGTAAAACGGATCGAACCAGGTGTCACATCCTGGTGTGGTTTTCAATAATTTTTCATTTATATTTGCACCGCGTCTTACTAACCGTTCGGGGTTATACGCCTATATACTAATTACGATAGTAGTTTTAAGGATTATGAAGGTTATATTTAGAGGAAGTGTATCTGCATTTGTGTGGAGGGAGAATGGAATACCATTTTGGAAAAAAAAATCATCCTCAGTACACCCGACCGATATTCGAACCTCGAAATCCCCGTCATCGGTAGTCTAGTCTACTGAGAGAATAGTGCGTTAGAGCATGCGGCCTCCGAAAGCGGATGGTTTTCCGTACTAAACTCAAGAATCAGTGAAACCTTTTTATCACCTTTGAAAAAAAAAAAAAA